>OZ026622.1:78645602-78758102 GCA_964020975.1 Hermodice carunculata | reverse complement strand
TAAAAGCAATTCTTATATAAAAAAAACACACATATTTTGAATATATTCAATGTTTCTTTTATTCTGTATACACTTTAGAGTAGATGTGTAGAGGAAATTCTGATCAAATGAAGTTACGCTTCATTGCACAGTGTCAATAAGCAGACAAAGTCTGAATCACAAGTTCGCAAGAGTACCTGTAGAGCGCTCAAACATGCATATGAACTGAGTGCAGAGTCCCATCAGAAGTTATCACAGATGGTGCTTGGTTGCATCGAAAGTTATCACAGACTGTACTTAAAGTTAAGGCATTTTCTGAGTTCAATAGAGCAGAAATTGACTCATCACTGTGTCACATAAAGCACCTTTGAATGTCCATTCAGTAGGATGTGTAGCCACCATGGTTGTCAATGCACTGTTGGCAGCGTTTTCGCATGCTGCAGACGAGATTTCTCACAAGTGCCTGAGGTATACTGTCCCACTCCTCCAGAAGATAACGCCGTAGATCTGCGAAGTGTGAGTTAGGACCCATCTTCTGGTACACATTTCTTTTCATATGGCTCCACAGGTGCTCATTCGGGTTGAGGTCAGGTGAGCATGTTGGCCATTCCATCACCTCAACACTCTCACTATCCAGGTAATCACGAACCACAGCTGAAACATGTGGCCTAGCATTGTCGTGCATAGCATTAAGTTGTCTCCAATAGCACCCGCATATGGAATAACATGGGGTTCCAGGACATCTGTTATGTACAGTCTGCTTGTCATTGTTCCTTCCATGATGAGGAGGTCTGTCTTGCCATTAGCAGAGATGCCCGCCCACACCATGATGCTGCCCCTCCATATGCAACTGTGGGCTGAACACAACAAGCAGCGTGTATCTCCCCTCGCCGCTTCCATGCACGAACACGTCCATCACTTCTGTGGAGGGAAAAGCGACACTCATCAGTGAAGAGAACATTGCTCCATCCTGCATGTGTTGTATGGACATGTTCTCTTGTCCACTGCAACCGAGCAACCCAGTGACGTGGGGTAAGAAGCGGCTTTTTCACCATGCTCCGGGACCTTAAACCAGCAGCATGCAGTCTGTTACGAACAGTCTGGGTGGACATGCGTCTTTGGTGAGGATTGGCTCTCTCCAGCTGGCTCTGAATATCAGGACCTGTGCGGCTCCTACTCCTCAGTGCTGCATTGACGATGAAACGGTCTTGTTGCCTGGTGGTCAGCTTTGGCCCTCCCGGGCGTGGTAAATCTGCAGCATCATTTGTGTTTCGGTATTTTCTCAACAACTCATTGATGGATTTGTGGTTCACACCCGTTGCCCGTGCGACAGCTCTGCAACTTTCACCGGCTTCAATGCGACCTATGGCTTTTGCCCTGTCCATTTTGGATAGCCTTGGCATGGTGATGTTCACAGTTTGACCAGTGATGGCGAATCCATAACTGACAGAAAAAAACCCATGCCTTTATACCCATGATTGGCACAGTTTCTGGCCACATTACACAGGTATGGTGAGAAAAATCAATGGTCAGGAGGGTCCTAACAAGGACAGGAAAGACCACACATGATCCTTTCTGCGAAGTGCACTTTTTTTTGACTTCCTGTCACATTCAGCCCATGTGAAGTCAAGCATGGGCTCCAACTCTGCTCATCTTTACACATGATGTAATTAAAGGATTATGCTACACATACACGTGCGTATCTTTAAATTACCTTAAAAAGTATGGGTAGACCATTAAATTATTTAAGCGGAGGGTTATTAATTTTGCCTAGTATATATATGTATATATATATATATATATATATATATATATATATATATATATATATTTATATATATACATAAATATATGTATGTATGTATGTATGTATGTATGTATGTATGTATGTATGTATGTATATATATAATTCATTCCAAAATAAATTGTCCATTCCATTCGGACAATTTTGCCCCATCATTATATCTCCAGTTCTGCTCGCGGTAGAAGCGCCAAATTTTCACAGTGTGTGTAAATGGGTTCTAGTAGTAAATTGGCAAATTGGTACCAAGACTATTGTACTCATAATTGAGTAATGGCATTATGAATATTAATAAATTCCCAGGAATTTAGACAATTTCCTGGGATTTTAGGCAATATCCCGGGAATTTAGGCAATTTCCTGGGAATATAAGCGAGTTCCTGGAGACATAGCGAGTTCCTGGGAACAAAAATCCAGTCCTGGGAATTTAACAGAAGTCCCAGGAACATAGTAGCAAGCTCCTGGGAATACAATTTGCAAGTTCCTGGGAACATAACTACAATCCCTGGAATATAAACTCAAGTCCCAGGAACATATGGGTCAGTTTCTTGGAACGCAATTCAAGTTCCAGGAATTAATAGAAAATTTTTTATATATATAATATTGGGAATGATTGTGGAAATAGTCTAATGTAAAAAGTCAAAATATATATCACACACAAAATATTGCATGGCAGTCTGGGTTAAACAATGAGGACAAAATGGAAAAAATAACACAAAAAAACCCATACACATTTGAGACAAAACAACCATGACAGCATGCATATAGAAAAATAATTTCAAAGCCCACAGGGTTAAAATTATCTGTAATAAATCTGTATGGCAAATCTATGTTTATAACGATTGTGACGCATTTCAATAGTAACATCCGAAAATGGTATGACCTTCAACTGGCCTTTGAGATACAAAATTGAAATTACATCAACAACACAAATCTTTGCCACAGAATAATTTTATTTTTTGTTACATTACGTTTGTGTTTCAAAGTCATGCCCACTTACTACGGCACCTAATGACCTTGAAAAAATGAACAAGGGCATTCATAACATGTGCCCTCAACTAAAGTATGTATATCACCTTAATAAATTTCTCATCAAATACCACTGGCGGCCTCCCCAGTGGCTCACATGCCATTGCCTTTTTTTCTATACATGAAGTATAGACACATTTGTTTTACATGGATTGTGAAAGAAGTCAAGCTGACTTATCGAGTCACTCTCCATGGCACAGATGTTGCCGTATACTTCCTACCTTTCCTAGTAGAGGAAACCGAAGAACTCGGAGAAAACCACCGTGCATGGTTAAAGTGGTAGGAACTTTTTCCACATGCCCAGGACGAAAATCGAACCCGGGTCGCCGAGGTGAAAGGCGAGCGTCTTACCGCTCAGCCAACCGAAGCATCCCTGTAATGTTAAATCCACATATATCTACAAATAAATGAACCAGGGCCATCACTAGACACTCAATCGGATACTTAACAGCTCCAGTGCACTTGACATAGTAGGTCAGTCAACCACGACATACAAGCCTTTAATTTCACCCACACTGAATAATTCTTCTTGTCAATACCTTCCGATATACATGTATAGTCACACTGGTTTCATTATGAATTTTTTCCAATTACAAGTTCTGTTCAGGGAGTTTGTTGATACATTTGTCAACCAGGGTTTTTAATGTAAGAATGTGGTCAGATGTTCTCGATTTCTGGAAAACTATTTGATTATATCAGGAACGCAGTTTTGTGTCTCACAGTATTTAGAGAGTCTCGTGTTTAAAATCAAAGAGAATGATTTCAACGAGTTACTTGAGACTGCGATACCCGGGTAGTTATTCGGGTCAATTTTGCTTCCCTTTTTATGGATGGGAGTAAATGAGTTGTCTTGCCAAATATCTGGAAAGTCGCCAGTGTGGAGAATTTTATTAAAGATATCAGTAAGTATCGATAATACTGTGTCTTTGCTACACTCAATCATTTCATTACGGATGCCATCTTTGCCTGGTGACTTTTCTTTTTTCAGTTTATTTATGGCCTGTAGTACCACGGGTTTTTTTAAAATTCTACAAGTATTTTGAAATTTAAGCTTGGCCTGATTGGGACTTTACTTGTCCGGCTCCCTGGCTAGTAGACATGCAAATCCGTGAAGCCTGATGTTGCATGTGATTCTGTCATCATGAAACAATAGCTGAAAAGGACAGTCATTACACTTGCACTATGATGCATGTATTCATGGACATGAAAAAAAAGTTATATTACGTTTGTGTTTCAAAGTCATGCCCACTTACTACGGCACCTATAGGGCTTGCCGTAACGCAAGCCCCATTGTCTGGGAGAACTAAATATTCATGTAGGACTTGTGAAAATGTTGAGCCTAATAGGAATTTAACCCATTACCTGTCCAAAAATTATAGACCTAAATGTTTCGTCGCCATCCCGCGGTTTGCTGTCACGTGCACGCGTGGCTCTCTGTTGTGAAATCAATTATTATCGAAGAAAAGGATGTGTCAAATACATATAAAATTATGCTGGTTTTGAAAACAATGAATATTAACTTTACAAATTTGGTTATTATTTCGGTAAGCAATTGTATACCAGAATGTACCTCGTTTTTCGACATAAGTAACCTCCCAGTTATTAGCCAAGTGGGACTGTGGGTGGCCATATTATTCTTTTGTAGCAGATTTATGCATGGATAATCTTTTATCTTGTGAGTTAAGAGAAAAAGTAACTTAATAATATGTCATTCATTACGACACAATTTGTGTCCTGGGTTGGGCTTCTGTTTAGCATATTCTTGGCAGGATAACAGGTCTACCCATACAGACACCTTGAAAGTAAAAAGTAAAATTGTCGATCTCTTCATCTTAGGATGGCGGGACGTTCAAATGACCTTTGGCCGTTTGTTTATAAAACTGGGACGCCCAAATGCCATTCCCTCATTTGCTGACAAAACTTCTAATGTTATGTTGTTTCCAATATATTACCTGTTTGTGGATTGTGGGTTGTGGGTCGTGGGGTGGGGGTTGAGGGATGTGGACGCTGTGGGGTTGTGGACGTTTTACTACCATCCAACAAACTGTTATGCATCAGCCCTTCAAGATGGCCTGGAAATGTGATCAATCGAAATATTGAACTGTGGTTTACTGCTGTGGTTATTTTATGTCAAATTGTTGACTTGAAGCTAAAATTTGCGTGTGGGAATCCCGATGGTCTAAAACGACTAACGTTATGGATATATACATATATATATATATATATATATATGCCTGTAATTTAACCGTTTGTCCTCGTCCTTCCGCAAAATAAAGGACCAAGGCACAGGGCATAAATGGTCATCTGCGTCTTCCGTGTGCTGATCTTGGGTCTATCACTGAGGCACCGTTTCCCAGCAGGTCAAGCTTCTCACTTGCAAAAGGGGAAACCAGGGTTATTTGCCAGGTGCTACATTCTAGACAAAACAAACGGTCGAGATCGTCTTACGTGTAATTGGTGAACAATAGCTTTCTTTTGTTAAACTTTGCTTTGTGCCGCACGTGCGGCCAGGGCCCGTCGTGGTTTTGTCAAAGGAGACGCAACTAAGCCACGAAGATGGAACAGCACAGACCTGTCAGTGGATTCGGATTTCGTGGGCGCACGCATGCGTTGTTCATTTTGTATTGCGCAAGTTTTAATGAAGTTTTCATGGTAATGTACACAACATGAACGCAATTGTACAAATATTTCATTTTTGCATGAAAAGTTATTGCAGAAAACCGGAGTACGTTTTGAAAGTGGACAACCACAGGTCTCTCCGAAATGGGACACACAACCGCGCCACGCTGACAGCAAGCGAGGGTGACGGAGACGGAGCTAGTGGGCACCCTGTGGAAAGCTGGGAGGTTTGACATTTAGGAGAGTATATTTTATCTGTGTCATTACCATTATATTTCTTAACCAAGGCACTTTATTATGCCAGTGACTATATTTTAATATTCAAAAGATATCACGTTGCAAAAAATTCGTGTTTTGGGGACCTTTTTTTTCTTTCCTTTTCTTGTTGAGAGATGCCAACATCCAAAATGCCATTTCATGGACATTTCAAGCGAGAACATCATGGGCAGAACATATTTAACAAAGCATATATGAGAAAATACTCAGTTTCAATGCGGGAAAAACACGGTAAATTGGTCAAAATTTTAGCTAATTTGAGGGACTGTTCCTGATGATGAGGGACAGTTGGCATCCCTGCTTATTTTATTTGTTAATAATAGGTGACTTGTAAAGGGTTCGAACTCCCATCCATCCTTCATTTACATTTGATTTTTCGACTTGTCAAAAACCTATGCCGTTTGTCAGATCCTGTCGAAACGTGTTCCCACTCCCTATTAAGTAAAAGAAGTGGTTAGTTGCAACCAGGCTGGGCTGCAACCATGGGTTTTAATAAGCAGCCTCCTGTCTTAATTTAACACTGCTGATTAACTGGTGGTCTCGTCCAGCCATTACAGTGATCCTCCTTTTATAAGGCCAGCCAAAATGCACCAAAAAGTGGCTCTATAAGAGGGGTTGTCTTTAGATGGTCACTTTGAAATTTATCATCACGTGTAGATATGTAACATATCACGGCATAATATTCATGCAGACAGAAAGCGAGACTGGTCTTGAGCTTCACTTCATTTTTATAAGAAATTTACTTCGATATTCACTGGTTATAAATTAAACGCTTCACTTTTTCCAAAATTGATAAATCGTTTGTTTCGCTACATACACGTATTAAAATACCAACTTCGAATTTTACATGTGTGCGGACTTTGTCTTTAGCTAAGCTGACTTGTCAGTCAACTGAGCTTGTGTTATGACAAGACATCCGTCGTCCACAGGTCACATTTTTGACTTCTCCAAAACCGTCACCCAGATTCACTTCAAACTTGGTGGGGATGTGCCTTGAGTGAGTCTCTACCAAATTTGTACAAGTGGTCATGCTCCATTGATTTTTTTATTTTTTTATGATTTTTTGGGGGGTTCTTTTTGGGGGCAGATATTTAACAATCTTCTTTTCCGAAACTGTTCACCGAATAGACCATGTCAGAAATGAGTTTCACCACCAGATGGCTCTGGGGTACTATACACCCTAGCCTGACAGAGTGCCCACTAGCTAAGCATGGCAGAGTATGGGAGGTGGACAGTCTTTGAGTAGAAACAGGAACTTATCAAGAGAGGAGCACCAACTAAAGGCAAAAAGTGTGATTTAATAGAAGGTAAGTACTTGCTGATCAGTTTCATATATTATCTTACAGGAATTTATCCCAAGATTACAAGTTTAGTCACTTTACTCCAATGGGTTGAACCAGCAGTTTACATCACTGGTCATATATTGCTGTGTGTGTGTTGTCTCTTGGCCACACACAATTCTGTGACAAGTCAAATTATGAGACTGTGATTAAAAGTACAATTAATGTTCCATAAAGAGAGACTTTCATAGCCATACATACATTATTTTGAATGTGGAATAACCTGGTCAAAGTGCACATAAGCCACCAGTAGCCTGACCTGAGCCAAGCCTCTGGGGCCCAGCCAGTAGCTTGTATATTGGGTCACTCCAGGGGATTAGCAAGGTGTTAATGCTGCTGTTGCCTAGTTCCTCTGGGGAGAGTGCTTTATGGGTGTGCTGTGTATACAAGGCACTTGTTGGTAGTGTTTGTCCAGAATAACAATGAGGTAAAAACACTGCATACTCAAAGGCAAAGATGAAAAACTGAACAAGAAAAGGAAAAGTAACTTTGGGATGGGACATGCGCATTGGCGGTATGTTTTGTGTGCTTTCAGTTATGGTTTGAATCCTTGGTCGGGCCATTGAGGAAGGGGTGTTTCTTTTTTCAGACTGAGTATAGGTTCAGAATGAAAATTGTTATTTCTGTCATATGCGTCAAGTCTGAAAAAAAGTGCAAGACTAAATATGTGTCCTGTCAACTTAACTGTATGAGGTAATGAAGGGCAGCCAAGCTGTTCAAATGTAAGGAAAAAGGTAAACTTTCAAACTGGAGGGGACATAAAGTTACTTTTCCTTTTCTTGTTTAGTTTTTCATCTTTGCCTTTGAGTATGCAGTGTTTTTACCTCATTGTTATTCTGGACAAACACATTACCAACAAGTGTCTTGTATACACAGCACACAAATAAAGCACACTCCCCAGAGGAACTAGACAACAGCAGCATTAACACCTTGCTTATCCCCTGGAGTGACCCAATATACAAGCTACTGGCTGGGCCCCAGAGGCTTGGCTCAGGTCAGGCTACTGGTGGCTTATGTGCACTTTGACCAGGTTATTCCACATTCAAAATAATGTATGTATGGCTATGAAAGTCTCTCTTTATGGAACATTAATTATACTTTTAATCACAGTCTCATAATTTGACTTGTCACAGAATTGTGTGTGGCCAAGAGACAACACACACACAGCAATATATGACCAGTGATGTAAACTGCTGGTTCAACCCATTTGAGTAAAGTGACTAAACTTATAATCTTGGGATAAATTCCTGTAAGATAATATATGAAACTGATCAGCAAGTACTTACCTTTCAACTAAATCACACTTTTTGCCTTTAATTGGTGCTCCTCTCTTGATAAGTTCCTGTTTCTACTCAAAGACTGTCCACCTCCCATACTCTGCCATGCCTAGCTAGTGGGCACTCAGTCAGGCTAGGGTGTATAGTACCCCAGAGCCATCTGGTGTTGAAATTTCTGACATGGTCTATTGCTTTGATATCGCACAGGGACATTCCCGGGGACTCCTACTTGTTACTTTCTTCACCAGATGGCGCTGCGATTTTTTCTAAATTTTTATGTTTTTTGTTTGTTTTGACTATTTTTGACTTCTTCTCCAGAACTGTCACTGAGATGAAGCTGAAACTTGGTGGATATGTTTCTTGTGGGAGAGTCAAACAAATTTAGTCACTAGGTGGCACTGCTGTGAATTCCTCATTTTTAACGATTTTTTTAAAATTCGGGTACTTGTCGGTCAATGCAGCTTTCCTATTGATTACTATGGAAGTCGATGGGCAATATTATGGTAATTCACATTTTCAACTCTTTCTCGAAAACCGTGATCCAGATTGACTTCAAACTTGGTGGCAATGTACCTTGGGTGGATTTTTACCAGGTTGGTTCAAATGGTCACGCCCCAGTAATGTTGGGATTTTTAATGATTTTTTTTAAATGTTACAAAATCTTCCTCTCCACAACCGCTCACCCAATTGCTTTGATATTACATAAGAACACTCATAGGGACTGCTAGTTCTTAACTTTTTCACCAGTTGGTGCTGCAATTTTTTTTTCAAATTTTATATGAATTTTTGCATGCTTTCGTTTCTTGTCACTTCTCTACAGAACCGTCTCTCAGATTAAGTTGAAACTTTGTCGATATGTTCCTTGCGAAAGGGTCAAGCAAATATGTTCACTAGGTAGCACTGCTGGGGATTCTTGATTTTTAACCATTTTTTTTTCAATTCGGGTACTTATCGGTAAATGCACCTTTTCTATTGCTTACTATGCAAGTAAATGGGCATTCTAATGGTAATTGACACTTAGGACTTTATTGAAGAAACTGAATGTCAGATTTACTTCAACATTGGTGGCAATGTACCTTGGGTGGGTCTGTGCCATGTTTGTTCTAATGGTCACGCTTCAGTGGTTTTTAGAAATTTGAAAATCTTTCAAAAAAGCTTTAATCGGAAAGTTTAACATGCGAATTTCTTGTAATTGTTATAACTTAAATAATTTTGGCCACATTTGTGCCATACTTGCTCGGGATGTACCTTTTATAAGTGTCTACGTATTTTGTGCCAAGTGTCATACTCCAGTGATATTTGGACCTTGACCTCATTCCCAAGGTCACAAGGCAACTGACACAAATTTACTGTTCACATGATAACTTGAGATCTGTTTTGAGTTAGGACATTGATGTTGCAGATGTTAATGTTTCTCTATGAAGGTCATGCTTAGACAGTACATGAGTGACCTTGACCTCGTTTCTGGGGGCACAGTGCAACATACATGAATTTTACTCCTCACTCTACCTGGAGAACTACTTGAGCTGGGACCTTGATGTTGCACATGTTAGTGTTCTTCTATAAAGGTCCGACGTACTCAGTTCATGGGTGACCTTGATCCCATCCCAACTTTACAGAGATGCAAGTGTGATGGATGTCTAGGTCAGCTGAGCATGGACTGTTCACACAGCCTTCTTGTTTACCTATATGGAGGCATGTGAATGATATTCCCGCCAGTTAGGGGAATTATCAACCAGCTGTGATTGGGCCATGAATAAGTAAGATATAACAGCTATTGACCAAGATGCTAGACCCCCGTACCCTGTAGCTCTCTATCCAGTCCATTCAACTTGTCACGTCCTGCGATTTTGATATAATCCTTTCGGTCAACTATATGGAGGAAAAAATCTAAAAGAAGTGCGCCTCTGATACCCATCCCACCAATTGCTTGAAACTTGCAGAGACATGTTAGAGCCCAGAGTACACCCCTTCTTGATATAGATAACCTCGACATGATTTCCTAGGTCTTGGCTCCTTACTTCATGTAGTCCCATGTTTAAATTAGGTTAGATTCTGAAGTCCAGAACTACTTGAGCTAGGAATTTTGATACTGCAAATGACATGGTGCTCCATTAATGCATTGTTGAGTTTACATATGAAAGACCTTGACCTCTGAGATGCATCACACGCTTGCTGAGATGATCAGTGAAGACACGCTTATACACAATTTCAAACTCGCTTTGTTGAGCCATATTAAACGCATATTTTAATCCACCATGGGTTTTACCTTTGCTTTTTACCAGGGTGCGAGTGAAGATTTTATTACAATTATAAAGTAGACCATCATTTTTGGTCCACTGTAAATTGATCTGAATAATCTTTTCCTTTGTGAAACTATCAACTTATTCTGACATGAATCTTTCAAACCAATTGTATATTCACCGTTGTTTTATTCTTATCTTGCACAGTGAAAGTCCTAATATCGTCGAGACACAATTCATGACTGCAGTTTTGTGACATGCATTTAAAATTCAGATTAATTTTGTCCTGTGTGAATAGATGATCCAGTAGCATGTAGAAGAGTGCATTATAGTATTTTTGAAAAAAAATCTGCACAGATGAACAGGAATAACAGAAACTGTTATTTTCAGAGTGTAGATACAAGAACCAGAAATGAGAACGCATGACCACTAATTGCACGTAGGCATCTGGCCCTTTGAGTGTTCAAATTAGGAGGCAAAGTGTACGGAAGTATTCTACAGTTTGGGAGATGACAGGCCACTGACAATAGATATCGCAAACCATGTTTTGCATAGGCTACAATATGCGTTTCATATAACTTTATGGTGACTAGGTGGCTTTTTGTACCCCAGAAAAGTAACACATAGGAGGTAGTAAGGGCAACTCTGCAATTCCTTACAAAGCATAGGCCTGAACCCAAAAGCAACGCATCCTTTCATCGAACTTTATAATAAATTGCTTTTGTGTCGCAGGCTATAGTTTGTGTGTGTGAGTTTTGAACTTACTAGTTCTTGGTGTCAAGGAGCTTTCCCAGCCTACATCAAGAAACTTGGTCATTTCATTGGGAATAATGTTAATACAGTAAGTTAAAATCTTTTCCAGATATGGATAATGAATACTATAGGTTCAACCGATAAGCACACGAGGGATCAACATAGGCTACAGTATGCGTTTCGTATAACTTGATGGTGACCAGGTGGCTTTTTGTACCTTGGAGAAGTAACACATAGGAGGTAGTGAGGACAACTCTGCAATTCCTCACAAAATAAAGGTCTAAACCCAAAAGCAACGGATCATTTTATTTTAGTTCGTAATAAGTTGCTCTTGTGTTGCAGGCTATAGTTTGTGTGTGCTAGTTTTGAACTTACTAGTTCTTGGTGTCAAGGAACTTCCCCAGCCTACAGCAAGAGACTCTGTCACTTCATTGGGAACAATGTTGATGTGTTCACTTAAAATTTATTCCAGATTTGGGTATTGAAAAAAATAGTCGCGATTAATCTATGAGCACATTAGAGTTTGTACACATTTGCAAGTTGAGATAGAAACGGAAACGAGACTCGTCGGAGATCATGCTCCTCCCGCTCCCTATTCGCCTTTCAGATAAATAACGTGAAATCAAATGTAAATGTGTGACATTACTTGCATGTAATCTAACTGAGATTAGTTTAGGAACTCATATACCAGGAGAAAGCTTCCGCAATTATGTCATTAGTTTAGCGTTAAGGTCTCTGAGAAGTGCAAGCATGCATTGGGCTGCGTCGCCATGATTATAAAAATCATGCACAATTCTCCGTCACATTTAGTTTGAAGCGATCATAATGGTAAGCAAGTTTGTTTCTTAGAGAAAACTTCAGTGTACAAAATTGACAGTTTGTTAGTCACGTAGGCCAATTCATGCTTTAATGCTGATTTTGGGTCAAATCAAAGTATATACTACAATTCAATAATAGTTTGAAATTTATGGGGCACCTGAGTACGATGGTGCAGTTCAGAAAAAGACAACCATATTACTTCATTATAAAAACACAATTATGAGACTGAATTAAAAAAAAGCAATTTACATATGACAAAATGTGTCCTTCCACAATTTCAATGCTTGTCTTAAAATGCACGAGCATTTGAAATCTTACCTGTGAGGGAAATTTAATGTGGTTGTAGCAGTAAGAAAATTATAAACAATTTTGATATTCAACTTCGTGAATTAATTTTTACATCCTGAGTAATGGTTTTTGGATGATAAATGATTTTTGTTTTGAAATATTTGTCATTTGAATGCTCTGTATTAACATTAGTGACAGTAAAAGGCACATTACAGGTAAGCTCATCAGAGTGTAAAGTGCGTGAATGTTCCGGACGCCAGAATTAAAAAGGTAAAGAAAGTGTAACTTCTAAAATGTTCATCAGTGCTGTTTTAAAAAAATATTGTGTGTCAGTACCGTAACAATAGTTCTTGAAACTGGAATGTCTTGTCATTCTTAAATCCACCGTCACCAGTATACCAGACAGGCCAGTGCTCATTCAAAATATTACATGTAAGATTTTTGTTTTGAAGCTCATTAGTACCTCAGTTGTATATATTTACACATAATGTTCTGTGGTACCAAGAACAAAGGAGAAAATTTTGTAAAAATATTTTACTTGATGAAAACTGAGAAAATAACATGGAAAATATACCAGAAAAAGTAAATTAATGTATAAGTAGTGAATGTGTTAAGCACTGTAAAATCTCGATAAAGATACAACTTGATTTCACGATTGAATAACATATTTTCATCTTTCCCGTGGGAAAGATTTTTATTTTTTTTAATTTTTTTATTTTTGGTGTGCTACCAGCTCGGAACAGCTGCTCGCCGGAGAGCCACCCGATGCAGTTCCAGTGCGAGTTAAATCAAGTGAAAGTCACCTTCGGGTGTACGCCATGTTTGGGGTTCATGGTACGGGGAAGTATGGTGTAGTAATGGCGCTGTCCAGCTGCCTGCAGTCCTCATGCTGTCATGCTTGGTACAGTCGTCATACTGTCCAACTTGCTCCAACGTCCCCCACTTGCACAATTTTATTTGTTTAAATCATATTTCATGCGTCAAAGGGAGTGGGTGGGATGTGATGTGTTCATGTTTTCACCACCATAACTTGTAATATATACTTTACGATGTCTCATTTCTCAATGTATCTTGTTGCAGATTACCGAGGCCTTGAGGTGAAGCCCAGCTACAGAGAGCCACAATTTGACAAATGGAGGAAATGAATATAACACCGTTTCGTTTTTAACAATTCAAAGACAGCAATTTAATTTGCTAATCACTATAGAACTGTAAAGACCTGAAATACCTCTGATTCAAATCTGAAAAAGTTTAGGATTCTACTTGAGAAAATATCAAGTTTAAAAATAAAGGGGAAAAATTTGGAGGAAAGGATTACCTTTATAATGTACATCAAAAGGCCTAGAAATATGCTATCCCGATCAATGGCCCCACTTCCTCAATTACAAGACAAAGCTGTCATTGCAAAATTTTAAACATCCATAATTTTTAACAATTTTCAGTAAAATATTATTTCTCCCAGACCTTGTATTTAACAGGTTTGAAGAACATAACACTTAGTGTATACCATGAAGTAAAGCTCTTATGTATTGCAATGATATAGTACTTATTTCACATGATGATGATGATGATGATGATGATGATGATGATGATGATGATGATGATGATGATGATGATGATCTTGTAGTCAGGTTTTCATTGTCTTACTTTCATCCATCTTTTTCAGTACAGTTCCATGAGTACAAGACAATAGCGACGTGTACCATGTAAATTGACTTAGTTTCACTGTGTTGTAATTTTCCCTGATGCCCCACATCACAGGAATTAGTGCAGAAAATAATTTGGATTAGCTGTGCATCTCCAGAACAGGAATGTCATCAGTTTGTTGTCAGTTTATGCCCACGATATAGTAAACACATATGTACTTAGTTTTACAGTCGTATCAGATCAGGCTTAACGTAAAACTTTCAATGCATAGTCTATTGTTTCACGATAGGAATGCGCTGGAAATGCACGGAATGAATAATGACATGAACTGCTTGGGTAAACCGTTTTAATACCTTCAGATAAAATGAAGAATTTAAAAAATATTTTATGCTATAGTTTAAAGAGAAATATGCTGCAATAGAAAGTTAAAACCTGCATGTCCAGCTTCTTAATATTTTGACGAAAAGAAATATAGAATAAACTGTGCTTAATATTATTGTACACAATGTCACATGGTTGCACTTTTGAAATGGACTTCCCTCTCCCAACTTCAATCTAGTCGCAAAGCGAGGAGCAAAGGCACCAGACGGCACAAATTTAAACTGCTGCAACCAGTGGTCTTTTAATTTTCAACACCTGGTGATCAGATTAAGGGATGATAACTAATGCTTCAGAGACTTAAATTACTAAAATGATACAAGTACGCGTGGTAAAAAGTCATAAAACTAAACTGTTCCAATCTTAGGCATTATAGTTTCCATTTTTTCCAAGTTAACAAGGTAGTCTTTGAAAGGGAATAGAACTAGATCTTCCCTTACATGTTACTTTTTTTCTGCAAAATTCAATATCAGTGACCTTGACCTTTGGCAGAACATACATCACGTAATCATTAATGATGATATACAAATATGTGTGTCTTTCATAAACTATTTCTCTAACTATGTTGTAAAATACAACTGTTTAAACAGATTTGGCCTGACATACTTGGAATATAACTGTGTTGCTTTTTTGACCTATGACCTCATTTTTTAACTTTCGTTATTTCAATTTGAGATGCAGCTATAATGGTTTTGTGCATAAGGATATTTTCTATCAAAAAGTAGATTTTTATCCTTTGGACGACCCACACAAAATTTCAGGATGAATTGAAAATTAGTCATTCGGCTAATTTTTCACGTTTCCAGTTTTTAAGGTAAATCATGATGACCTTGACCTGCAACAGAATGACTTTCCACTGTTGTATCCTTGACTTCCTTTACTTTTGTGAAATTAAAAAAAGTTCTAGCTCTGTACTTTTTTTTTAAAAAAGCTCACAGTTACAACACATTTAGTAAAATATGGTAGCTATAATATTTTTCTGCATTTTACACCTTTGACCCCAAATTTCCCAATTGTTATAATGAGTTTTTTTTTTCAATCTTGCACATATTTATATGGCCCAAGGTGTTGCCTACCAAACATAATTAGATTTATCCCTGGGTCCACGTGAGCAAGGTTACTCGTAAACTAAGATACTTTTCTCGATCTGGCCTCTAGACTATTCCGTGACGTCACGACCCAGTGCCCGCTTGATGGCCAAAAAAGCGCAAACTTGTCAAGTTAGGGCATGTCATGGGCAACAAAAACCTTTTGCAAATGAAGCTGTTTTCCCGTGTAATATGGAAAATTTTCTTCGGAAAAGTGCTATGATGCTCCAAGTCCTTCACTTTGAAAAAAAATCTTTAGGCGTTCGGGACCTTTAAGCAAGAGCGGCGATTACTTAAACACTTCCTTGCATGCTGACACTTGGCATTTAAGTCTGCCATGACCTAAAAGTGCTTTTGCTGCAACTTAAATATGCCACCACAGCATTTTTTTTAAATCAAAGATTAACTTGCATGTTTTATTATTTACAAGAATGATCACAAAGCTTATATAAGTGCACATTCTAGCTTTGAAGTTTAAAAATCAAAGGTTCTTCTCATAAACCAAGATATGAAAAGAAAGAAATTCTCTTCTCTACTCTTTGTTAGTATACTTATAATAATTGTTCTCGTCAACCAAGGAAAGACATCCTGCCATCTTAATTCTCTTCTCTTTACTTATAGCCTATAAGCTAGTCGTTGTTTCAAAATAGAGAGAAAGAGAGAGGGAGAGAGAGAAAGAGAGAGAGAGGAAAAATAGTTTGAATTCATTACTTATAAGAAAAAAGGCTTCTTGTTTTAACATACCAAATATGGGGGTTAAACGGAGAAGCAGCACAGATCAGTGATGAACTTTATGGAAAAAAAGTAGGATATATATTTCCATATAATAGAAACTGATGTATTGTCTACTATCTAAATCGTAATGTCTTATTTGAATTCTGTTTGAAAATACATTTCTTCCATCCTAATACCAACATGTATACAGATCTATTAGTTTCAACACACACACACACACACACACACACACACACACACACACACACACCCCACCCCCCACACCCACCCACCCCCACACACACTGGATTGTAGCTATTATCAAAGGATTTACAATGGTTTTAACCTTTGTGGAAAATTTCACCACAAGGAAGTTTGTGCAATGTATATTTAACTTGCCGTTTTAGGCTGCAAATTACAGTGTAATTAGCTGTTTTGATTTTTTTTAACTTGTAAAAACTTCTTATTTTAAGAAAAACCATGCATTGCAGAAGTGTATATCACTTGAAGAGCGAAAGTCCCAATTTCTGCATGTTTGTGTAACATAGGTTTGTTACGAAAGCTATCAGTCCACTAGATTTAAGCAGTAAGTCAAGTAGATTTAGACCTGATTACTCTCTCACTATGATTTGTGCATAATCTATATGCACATATATCATGATATATAAATTCGCCGTTCATTTGCTTTGAAAAGCATCACAGGCCCAGTTTAACCTCTCGAGTTAAAATATATTGTATTTTAAAATGATGTTCTTGGTTTATATGTACATCCTTTGCATCAATTCTAACTCAACTTAGCAGATTACTTGAAGTCAGTCAAATGTCACTGGAATTCACCCATGAGATTCACTACCATGTAGGATTGTATTGGGTAAGTGCCGCGGGAAAGGCCCTGTTTTCATTACTCCGAGGATTAGAAAAGCCCACCAAAATGTACAGCTCGATTAGGACAGGGGAAACAGTTATTTGAGTGAGCTAAATGTCTGATTCATTTTCCAAACAAATGTATAGATCTTGGATATCGGATGGAGATATAGGATATAATTAGTAAGTTCTTTGGGGGGAATTTTTGTAGGAAGTAAGGATATGCCAAAACTTGTTTAAAATTGGAATGTTGGTCTCCAGAATGCACCAATGCAGCACTCCTTTCAACACATTACAGGATTGAAAGGGGTACCTTCTTACATATGGTGTAGGATTAGAATAGGGTATTGTATAAAAATGTCCAAGGCACACACCCACCCTGGTGTTGAGTATGTGCCCCTCTCCCCTTGGGTTTCCCATAGGCCTACATTGTAATGTTACACATAGAATATTGTCTTTAAAATGTTTGAATGGCCCTCATTGAGTAAGTCAAAGATTCAGACATTAACTTGAGTGGGACACAATTTTAAGCGGCATGTTTTATGTGGTATTTGCTTGTAACTGAGTGACATAGTGTCACTAAGTGAAAGACAACTGTTCTACTTCACAACCTGCAGACTTTTGCAGGGGACAGGTAGGACCAATTTTGTACAGGTGAAACTTGACCCCTTTCTGCCCTGTCAGACAGGTGGGGAAAAATTGTCTACCTCTGTTATATTCAAAATGACATAGATTTAAAAAAATTCCAAATGATCATTATTTAGTTGGAAGTGAAACCATGAATGCTGCATGAGTCTCATGTCAAAATGACTGTATATGCATGCAGCTATGTTTTATTTATTGTTACAGCTTTGCTTGCCTCCTAAAGCTTACCTGCTTATAGTTATAATTAGCTCACTGGATATCAGGCTATTTTTTAATCTGGCTGATGGCCTAAGAGGGCATGAGGGCCCAAGTCCACATGTCAAAGGCCCTAGGTCTCCTAAGCAGGCAACAGCCTAGCAAAGGACAACATTATAATTAGGCAAAGGGTGATAAATGACCAATTGCATTTGCTTTTAGTTTATGACAGTGTGTGTGTCAACACACAGTTTTCTTTCTTTCTTTGATTCTTTCTTTTTTCTTTCTTTCTTTCTTTCTTAAATTATGCTAATTAGCAGCATTTGAAATTTTAAATCTTGAATATCTTCAAAACTTGTAATGGACAGAGATGTAATTTCAACTTCTACTTACGGGTTATTGACCGGTGCACATGTAATGAATCTGAAACAAAAGTTGTAGCAATTTAAATTATGCTAATGAGGAGCATTTGATTTTTTTCAAAACTTGAATATCTTCCAAAACTATTATAGATAGAGATGTCATTTCAACTTCTACGGGGGGGGGGGGGGTTATTGACCATTGCGCATGTAGTGAATCTAAAACAAAAGTTGAAGCAACTTAAATGATGCTTATTAGCAGTATTCGAAATTTCAGTCTTGCATATCTTCAAAGCTATAACAGATAGAGATGGCATCCCAATTCTACTCCTGTGTTATGGACTAGTTGTACATTGACATGCCTATATGCTTTGAAGACACACACACACTGATTTGCTGTGCAGCAAATCATCTTTTCTAGTTTCATTATTGTTCTTTAATAAAATATGTTTCAACCAATCATTTAAGGGGCACCGTATTTAAAAGTGATCATGGACCTCCCTTCAGGCCAGATATTAACAAGCCAAAATTAACCACATTTTACACCATGGACCTATTGTTAATGGGTCCAGTGGCCATCAACAATGCTTTTTTGCCCGATTCACTCGCTTATCAGCATATCTGATTGTCTCATTTTCCAGTGGAACTTTTTTTTTAAACTGATCAGAGCTTTTAATTTGGCAGGCTGGGGAGTGGGCATACGTGCAACAATGGGTGACACATCAGAGCAGTTCCCCTGCAAGGAGCAAAGTTGGCTCAATATAACTTGTGTTATTTCAGTGATAACATCACACCAGAGTGAGTGGGTGGACACCAGCTGTTTCAGCTGTGCTTATTGTTGCTAGCGTCCTCTTTTCCATGGGGTGTTTTACAGTACATATTAATGCCATATAAATTGCCTGTTTAGCAGACGCAGGGCTTTTGAATGATTGCATGACAGGGGCCCTCTGACAGGCCACCAGCCACAAAGATGGCCCGACATACAGCTAAGCAAGCATCAATACAAAAAGATGTCTGCTGAATATCACGGTACAAGACCACCCCTTCTGCCAACTTTAAGTGGTCACATGCAACAGGTGGTCTTAAATTGCAGGTAAATTTGCAAAAAAGTTAGACTGTTGTGCCATCAGAAATATGGTTACAAGTACGGTGGTCTCTCACAAGAGTGGTCTTAAATAACAGGTTCTATTGTACCTCTGAGACCAGGACTTGCACAGTCTTGGTCCCGGTTGAACTTGGGAGGGCGGGGGGTGGGGGTTACAGGGTGTTCATTATGTTTTAAAGTGCATGACACTAGCCACAAAGTTGTGGGAACCCCAAAGTTAACTCAAGTGAGCAATATCAATCACATTGCATATTTTATTGAGCACAAGACTGATTAGCCAGCACTGCCCTGGAAGCAGAGGGTAAAATGTACTAGGTGACGGCTTATTTTGAACAACCTGGGTTAAGAGAAATACGTGCATGTGCAGATTGTTCATCCAACCATGGACATATTTTCAATAATACCTCCATGATCAAACCAGAAAAATATGTGGTCTCGGATTTTGTTTATCAATAAAATGTTGAAACTCTTGAATCTTGAAATCTTGGTCTCTGATCAAGATGTATTTGATGTATGCATTGTTGTCAGTTACAACATAAGTGCTGATAATTAAGACATTAATTTACATAGGGTTCTTTTGATGACTCCAGCCACACTTCATGCCACATGGTTTTCATTTAAGTCCATGATCATGCACAGTATACCATCCCCTACCAGTTGCATTGCCCCCCCCCCCCCATTACCAGGTTGAGGCAGCTTATTACTAGCTTTGTCAACACAATGCAACAACACAACCAATGACCCAATTTACCATTTACACCTTCATGCGATTAACAGTGGTTGGCCTGTTTAAGCATTGGCCCAACTTGTAGTAAAAGTAAAAAAGGGGGACTCAGATATACTGGATAGACTGTACCCAGGGAGAGGGAGGAGGGAGGCAGGGATGTCCCAGTATACCAGTACAGCAAATAATTTTGCCATTACAGAGTACTGAAAATAGGAATATTACAATTTAATGGCCAATATGAACATACATGATGATCAGAAATACAGAAAAAAGAGGGCCTCCAGTTCACTAGCATGGGAAACACAAGAAGGAACTTTGCAATATATCCATTCAAACTCCCTTTCAGAGTTCATATATGTACTTAAGGAGTGAAGATATCTATCATTACTCTTTCAGTACATCTATGACATTTTGTTTTTCAATCATGATCATAATGACAGTTCTAGAACTTCAATGTGTCCAAAATGACTAAATCACAGAATTCTCTCTCTCTCTCTTGCTCAACTAATTGATTGTGATTGGCCAATTGACCTGGCAAACAAGATTTTAAAAAATGACCCCCCCAAACAATCAAATAAACAAACAAAGAAAAAAAAGACAAAAAAAGTATTCTGTGAGTTGCAAAGTTGTGTAAATAGGGAGATATCACTATACGTTTTCATGGCGGGCGGGGGTGGGGTGGGGGCTGGGGGGCTAGACGCTGGTACAAATAATTTTGCCCTAGTACAAGGTTCAGAAATTGAGAAAATGTACAAATATTGGTTGTTACTAAGTACAGAAATTCAAAGGGATAAAAGTACGTGCGTAAAGCAAATAAAAATATCCAGTACGCTAGTACGGAGAGCCCCTTACTCTCATCCCTCACCCCTTTTCAAGTACCCGGGAAAGAACCTGGGGCAATGTTATAATTTCACCATTCTTTTGCTCATCTAATCTAGGCCACTTGTATCCAAATTACATCTCGCTTTTTCCTGCAGGGGCATTTCATGATTTGGAATGTTTCCCGTGTCTAACGAATGAGGCTAAAAAATATAGGCTCCTTGGTGTAACCAGGGTTGTAGAAGATCCCCGAGAGGAGGGAAGTCTCTGGGTTTCAAACAACTTTGTTTGGAATAAAAAGTGCCGTAATCCAATAAATTGGTGTTTTCGCTTTGATCTTACTTGATGGGTCGAGTTAGTACTGAGATCGTTATCAGCGACCGACTCTACCCTCATTGGCCTAACTGTTACAGTTTTCTCTGCCTCGCTCATTTAGCAGGTCCATGGATTTGATCAGTGGACGGCAACATGTCGGCTGCAGCGACTGTACCGTGGCGACGCTGCTACGTGTGTTCTGATTGGCCAAAAGTAAAGGCACCTGGCTGTCTAAATCAACAATGCAGCCATCACTTTCCATGATTCATGAATTACGAATTGGCCTACCGGACAGTGTTTCCTCAATCAGGTTATCGTTTGATCTGAAGATCCAGTGGACTTTTAAACAGAATGAATGTCCAAAGAATTTGAATAAACATTGGAACTGAGAGCCGTGGAGTAAATAAGAAAAGTGGCAGGCAGGCATTCTATAGTTTAGGCAAGCTGTTGGCATAAGTAATAATAATAATAATAATAATAATAATAATAATAATAATAATAATAATAATAATAATAATAATAATAATAATAATAATAATGCTTATTATTATTATTATTATTATTATTATTATTATTATTATTATTATTATTATTATTATTATTATTATTATTATTATTATTATTATTATTATTATTATTATAGGCTTACCAAGGCTGTATAGTTGATGTACCTATACTCGGTATGTTCCTATTCAGACTCCGAAATCCTTTATTCGACCATAATGTTTTGAACGAAATAGAAATTGTTGTCGATAGGGTGGGCAAGAACACTGTTATCATCACTTGCTAATCTATATGTGATGAGCTGTGAAATTTGGTGCAACGATGCCAAGCTCCGTTCCCTGCGTCTCTGTTACGAGCGTAAACACGTTTGGGTTCTTTACGATGGACCTAAGCAAAAAGCATATTCAGAGAACGCACACATTTTAATAATCGCCGAGACCCAAGCTTTTTAGATTTTCCATGCACTGATTTCATGTTTTTGATACTTATACAAAAACAAAACAAAAACAAAACAAACAAACAACAACCCCCCCCCCCCCAAAAAAAATGTTTGCCCCACTGACGCGCTCCGAACTTCATCAATATCAGTGAGGAGTTTTCGGTTTTCAGTAGCTATAACGAGAATAGGTACATTGTTTTTACAAGATCGTCGGTAGGGTTGAAATGACATGCCTAAAACCCCAGGAAATTGTCTAAATTGCTGAGAATTTATTAATATTCATAATGCCATAACTCAATTATGAGTGTAGTAATATTGATAAAATTGTGCCAATTTACTGAAAGAATCCATCTTCACACACTGTACACATTTGATGCTTCTACTATGAGTAGAACTGGAGATATAATGATGGGGCAAAATTGTCCGAATGGAATGGACAATTTATTTTTTAATGACTTGTATATATAGTTGCATCTTGGGGGGGGGGGGGTTATGGGCAGTATTTTTATCCTCAGACCGTCTGGTGGGCAGTTGTTCGGTTTATCAGCAGTTGGATAATACCCATAAAAGAAGTTTGCCTTAACTTCAATGCACTACTGCTGCATGGAATCTTCGGGCGAGCGTGAAATCAGTGGTTTAGAGACCTATAGGCTGCCTTTGTAGAGTAATAAATCATAAAGGGGTGTCTTTTATGATCCAAACATTTTTTAATTTGCCGATTTCCCTTAAGGAGACATATTCCTGGCCTGTGATAAATGCGTGCGTCCACAAGATCTCGCTAAAAGCACCTCTAATGAAACTTGAAACTTGAAACTTTATTGCTGCATCAAACACACACACGTGATATTATGCAATATATACAACAATCCACACATAAACACACAAGTTACATTAACATCATATTTTGACAAAGAAAACAAAAAACAAAAACAAAAAAAAACAAAAAAAACAAACAAACACAAAAAAACCCAAAAAACAAAAAACAAACAAAAAAAAAAACAAAAACAAAAAACTCGTATACACGCTAACCCAAATACATAAGTACTGGCAAGGATAAGAAGTATATACCTAAAGACTGGGCAAAAAAAATCACTGTTCGTGATGCGTCATTGATGTTATTGGTAGTTTACGTTAAGAAATTAGAAGGGTGCTCTCTGCACCATGATAGCTGCAAGGAAAATTTCAATATATATTTTTTTTCTATATTGTCTAACTTCATCAAAAAGGTAAATTTATCATTATTGTCTAGGATGAGAACAAAGGGAAAACATCGACCATTTCCGAGAATAGTTTTTTCCTCTCCTTTCCATATTTTTTGTAAAAAATGATGACATGTATTTAATCTTTCAATATATTACACTTGTCACAAATTCGTTCTTCCAAAGGTGTGTTTTGTGGCCGTCTATGTCTACCTGTTTCGATTTTTAAATTATTGGCGCTGATCCCAAAATGTGTTATATTTTTTCTGATATATCGATCTTTTATTGCTAGTAAATATAGTTCTCTATTAAAGTTTTTTAAAAATTAGTGTAGGTTCGTAACTTTTATCAGCTCCTGAATTGACTCTCATATCTTCTTTCCACTATTCCAAGAAATATTTTCTAATCTTTGATCGAAATTATAATGTCGGAAAATTGTTTGTCAATAGGCCGATATTTTCCCATATTTGTGTAAAACCCAAATTGCAGAAAGTGTCTCGTGTTACTGTTATCCATTGAAATTTTTCCGTATGTATATTTTCTGCATTGCAAAGAAAACCATCATAAAGTAATGATTTTGGCTCCATCTGGACTATTCGTAACCAGTTTTTACACATTAGAGAAAATATTTTTAAAGCTAGTGGATATTCACCAAATTCACTCAATACAGCAATATTGGTTGCTTTTTATGCACACCCAGACAAAACCGCAAAAAATTAAGGTGAACTTTTTCAAAAGGAAAACACAGATATTCACTAATTTCTCCCTCTGAAAACATTTTGCTGCCGATAATATATATGGTCCCCAAAATTTCACTTGCGTATAATAATATTAGTGATATTAGGCTATGGAATAAACGTAATAGTATTGGCATAGTTATTTGAGTATTGAAAAATAATCTTTTAAGTCTATCGACAGCTTCCGTTGCTTTACTTGAGAAAATTTTGATTGTATTAATGAAGGAACCGTCAATTTTTAGTTCTGTGCCGAAATAACAATAAGATTGTGTTACTTCGAAGATTTCGTTTCCTGACGTAAAACATCGTTTTAGCTTTGGACCGGATTTATTGAAAATCATCACCTTAGATTTTTGCATATTAATTGTCATACACCAATCTACACTATATTGATGTAATTTATCTAAACAATTTTGTAGGCCACATTAGTTTTCAGATAATAAGATTAAATCATCCGCATATAAAAGACATTTAATGTTTTTATCATATAGTTTGACAGGGTGGCACTGGGAATCAAAAATACTAGGGAGATCATTTATGAAGATATTAAATAGGGTAGGGCTGAGGTTACACCCTTGTCTTAGGCCATTGTTTAGAATTATATAATCTGACAGTCCATCAGTTTCAATTGTGTCACTGCCCCACAGTACATGTGTCTTATTATATCATACAACTTTCCACTGATATCATTTTTCAATAACTTATACAACAAACCATCCTGCCATAGCATATCATATGGTTATCTAAAGTCGACAAAGCAGGCATACAAATACTTATTTTTCTTACATAGTTTCGTGGATTTATCAATAATCGTTTTAAGTACGAAAATATGATCACCGGTTCGTGAGTTTTCTTGGAACCCAATTTGAATTCATTTTGTTAATTTCTTGACCGAAGATATTTTTGCAACTTAGTATTCAATACACCACAAAATAATTTAGAAATGCAGCTTCCCAACGATATTCTCCTATACCTATTCGGATCGAACATTGAACCACCTCTATGTAAAAGCGAATGAATACTAATTTTCCAAATATGGGGGAAACAACCAGAAGATAATACTGTATTGAACACTTTCGATAATAATGGCATTAATACTTCTTTGGCATTCTTCAACATTTCATTCAAAATAAGATCTTTTCCTGGGGATTTATTATTTTTCAGTTTTGATATCATCATGTCAATTTTAGTATTTCTGATTCTGTAATCGAGTTTTGAGAAAGCAGGAATGTGGTTTGAACTAATGGTATTTTGAACAGATTCGAAGATTGGTGATTTAGTTGGGGCAAGGCCGCGAGACATAAGCTGTGGAAAATGTTTCATCCAAGTTTCAGCAACTATTTTGTCACTTGTATTCCTAGGTTTATTTTCCGTGACATTATCAAGTTCATTCAATAAGTCCCCAAATTTCTTTGGATTTTTCCCCCATGTTTAGCATACCATATAATAGATTATCTTTGAATTGTTGTTCTTTCAGTTTAGCCATTCTTTTGAAATTACGTCGAGTAGAATAATAAGTTTGCCTCAAAATAATGTTCTTTGGTTCCCGAGACACTCATTTTGCTAGTTGCTTTACGTCATTGTACAGACTATAACAATGTTGGTCCGCATGATTTGGGAGTTTTCTCTTATGATATGTTCTTTTTTTTAAGTTTAAGGGATATTCTTCCCGCCATTTGAAGGATACTGTTAAAATCATATACCTTTTCATCTACACTTTGTCTGCCGGTAATATCGTACTTTTTTGTAAAAGAAATCTTGTATGTCTCCGTTACATACTGTCTTGAGGACTTCATAAAATTTCGTTTTACTACTGGAGCTCCAAACAAACCTTTCTGGCAACGTTTGTAATACAGGTTTGTTTACCTTTGACCACTGTGCACTGTAAGTCCGTGCACTCAAGTAGTGATTTATCACGCTACACCCAATTGCTAGCTCAAAAAACAGCGAACAATGGTCAGAAAACCACGTGAGGTCGTGTACTTCCATATATAGTATCAATTTAAAAAGAGAATCGGCACAAGTAATATAATCAATCAATAATGTTTCGTATGAAGCCCACAAGAGGGCAGTTTAAGGATAACATTGTTATCATAGAGAATTCAAGAGAGGTAAAGCGTGTATCACTAGCCCGGTCAAGCGTAATTAAAATTCATGAATCATTTATTCTGCGTGTAAAAATTGTACAAAGTACATACCATATAAATCACACATCATGAGTATGCCAGGCCATGTGGCCCTTCACAATATACACATAGTAAAGTGTTACACTACTAATTCAAGTCAACCAGCAAAAAATGTAAACAAACCAGGTTGCAGTCTGTACCTTCCAAAATAACTCATAACCCCAAGCGTGTCCAATGACAAAATTTTCCTTATAATATTCTGAATCGTCTGAGATCAAAAGAAAAACAAAACAAAAAAAAAACAAAAAAAAAAAAAACAAAAAAAAAACCAAAAAAAAAACAACAAAAAAAAAAAAAACAAACAAAAAAAAAAAAAAAAACAAAAAAAAAAAAACAAAAAAAACCCAGTCATATTCGGAAAATGTTAAGATATTACCGTTTGCTACAGCCAAAGTACTGACAGCAATCACGCTGCCTTGCACGGTGAGTTGGAGTACTCAGTTTGTGGCCATGTGAATTCAGTCACAACGCTGAGTATATTAAAAGCTAACCTGTCAATAAATACTGCACACTGTACCTATCAGTTTGACAAAAAATATGTTACTGTGGTCAGAGTTATGTAAGAGACCCCCCCCCCCGTACCTGTAAGAGTCATTTCTAATATGCACTCTATAATCATTCTACCCGGAAGCTGGCCGAATAACTCAGTCACTTAATACCGTAACGGCCGCTATGGTGAAACAAATGCGAAGGGTTTTCCTACGAGATCGACCCACCCATTGGACAGGCCGGTGCCGCCCTTTAAGAGGTGGACGCCCCAGAGCATGAAAATCGGGGCCGGCTTTAAGGCAAAGACGGCCCAGCGCGTGAAATGTACGTTCGGACGTGGAGGCATGAGATCCTTAAAGAATGATCTTGAAGGGTGGAATCTTTTAAGAAACTCTCTTTAAGGAAGGTAGTTTTAGACGCCTTTTTCACTCTGCAGACCATGGGGTTTCAGAAACGTACAAATAAACAAATCTGTACAGATATTATGGGAAGCTATAAATGTCCAGAAACCGTGGGTGAGCTTTGCCTGCTAAACATCTGTTCTTGGCGGTCTACTACCCCCCAGCGAACGCTGGGGGCCAACATAGTGTATCGCCCCAAGAAAGTCTGCTTAGGAGGCAAGGGTGAGCTATACTTGGTAAATACTGCACACAGTCCGGTTTGAAGATTATAATTGACGCGCAGAAAATGGGCATGATCCCCAACCCGGCTGTAGGACCTCCCATTGCATGCATTTATGTGGCACAGATGTTGGCGTATACTTCCTACCTTGCCTGGTGGAGGAAACCGAAGAACTCGGAGAAAACCACCGTGCACGTTTAAAGTGGTAGGAACTTTTTCCACATGCTGCCCAGGACGAGAATCGAACCCGGGTCGCAGAGGTGAAAGGCGAGCGTCTTACCGCTCAGCCAACCGTGCACCCTAAAAAAGTGTGTGTGTGTGTGTGTGTGTGTGTGTGTGTGTGTGTGTGTAAAGTACTATGTTTGTGGAGATACTTGTAATGATATCATAGTAGTACAAGATTGGTCAGCATATCTTGAATATTTTGCAAAATATATTCAAAATTATACAAAAACACATTTTTGCAAAAATGATTGTGCTTCTATAGCAGCTTGTATTTTTCTTCATTATTTTAAAAAATATATTCCCAATTTTATTAAAAAAATACCCCCCCCCCGCCAAAAAAAACATTTGATCGAAAATGGTTGTGTTTCTATTGCAAGCTTGATTTTTCAATTTGGCGTTTAGTGCAGTTTCTACAGAAACTTGTGGTCAACTAAATAGACAAAATGATCATATTGGGTCTTTCAAACTGCAATTGTAACCAAGTTTGTGCTGAGATGAAAGGGGTTTTGCTGTCGGCAGAGAACCATACGTATAATTTGTGTTTGTGGCCGTAAAATAATACGATGTGGAATGTTTTTTTTCAAAGGAACGTGTATTTGGGGTTACTAAAAGCTAATACCCCAGAAGTAAACATGCAAATTTTATTTCAATGGAGTGTAATTTGTAATTTAAACTTTCTGGTGTATGAACCTTAGTCAGCATAGCAGGAAATTTTATAAAGAGATTTAAAAATTGCATTATGAATTTTACATACGCAGAGCGAAAAAACATTTTTGGATTACTCCATCTTTTTGATTGGATTATATTTTGGTTGTTCGACTTTTACCACTCGTTTTATTGGTGTCGCATGATTAGCCTTTACTTGGAAAATGTTTGGAAGCAATCTTTAGGCGATATTGTCTATGAAGGGCCCACGAGAGCCTGCATTGTTGCGACATTCGCGCAGGCTTAACACTTCAAAAACACTTCGTCTGTGAAGTGGTGAAGTGCAACACACAAAGCGAGTTCGCTCTCCTTTTATGTCTAGGCATCTTGGTAATACGCATCATAACATGTACATTTTCAAACACTTTATAAATACTCTGCTAAATACCTTCTGAATCCTGGCAACTGGGTAAGACAAAGACAACCATTTGAGCCTAATCTCTTATCACTGCCACCACTATTGCCTGCGGCAGATGTTGGATGCTTTCGTCCATATATTAAACAATTAACTCACAGCCTTTACTTGTACTCTGGACTATGTTTTGTGATTTACCACTTTTATGGTGTCTACAAATTTTTAAATAGTTATTCTGTTCTCCCTTCATACTTCTTGAATTTTAATGTATATAGTTATATATTTTGTTACTATATACACCGAAATTCAATAAGTATGAAGGGGGAACAGAATAACTATTTAAAAATTTGTAGACACCATAAAAGTGGTGAGCCACAAAACATTGTCCAGAGTACAAGTCTTGGTCTATGGTAACAAGAGCCATGCTTGCGCGTTTACAAAATGTCGTTTTACACAATATATGGATCCGGTACCGTTAAGCCAATTCAGAGCACATCGACCTTTGTTAAAACGGAAGCAGAATATTAATGTTTTTTATGTCAGGCCTACGTTTCTTGAATTATATGACGTTTCTCTGAAAACTAATACAAACCTTTCTCCATATGTTTGGCCTAATATGTACAGCATGAATACACGTATAGGCAACCATTTTGTGTTTTTTGCAGTACTGCTCTCTTTTCAGACACGGCTGACCAGCACAAGACTATTCAGCGGACTACTAGAAATGCCCTATATGGAATTGTACCGAAGAAAAACGTATAATATAATTATAATTCTCTCAAATGTAAAATACTTGACCCACAACAAAATGAATCGGAGGGAAGCAAGCAGACCTTTGCCCAGTTTGCTAAAAGCAAAAAATGATGAAGGCGCATCATTAATTCCTGTTGGTTTTGAGAGCATTTTGTAAACTGTGTACGCTACTCCTACCTGGTGGTCATGCAGATAACTAACGGTCGCCTTCGAAACCTTTTAAACGAGAAACTTACCATCATTAAAAAAATTATTGCCCTGCCAAAGTATTTGAAAAAAAAACAGACCCAGGACATATTTTGGGAGAAGGAGACGTCTTTAAAAATAATAAATAAATAAATAAATAAATAAATAAATAAATAAATAAATAAATAAATAAATAAATAAATAAATAAATAAATAAATAAATAAATAAAAAACAGCAACAACAAAAAATGTGAGTCAGCATGAAGGATTCCTACAGTGTGTATTGGCAACATGATATGAAGATCATGCATGTACTGGCTGGCAAGATTGTCTACCAGGATGCTATGCTAAATCAGACTACGAACACCTATAGGGCATGAGGCTGAGCTATTCAAATTTCAAGGTATTCCCAAAACATGGGGATGAAGAATCACGAGTCAGGAAACATTGAGCAGAGACCCCATCACGTTTATGAGCCGCAGTCTCTCACACATTGTTCTCTGTGGTTAACGACGATCGTCGACGGTCTGGCCGCATACTAGTATGCGCAGATTGCGGCGAAAAATTATCAAGGGCTTCAAATCTCTTCGCCCGATGGTTGAGGTTCCATTTGCTGATTTTTATTGGTTAGATAACATTATATGACACCTTTCGGATCTCTGCACCTAATTTATTCTTCAATTGGCACTTATTTTTTCTACTTTGACAAATATTGGGCTTTTGTAAATTTCTACTCCAGAATTACTGATAAGATTAGCCAGGAATTTCCTTTAAACTGATTTTAATCTCCATCGAGTTTATTTATTAGCTGTCCCTGCTATTATTTAGCACTCTTTCGTGAAAATATGAAATGGTTTTGTGGCCCCTGAGAGTAAATGGCAAGGGGTATTTGTAGTTTTACTGATCAGAATTGTCCATTGACATTTCATGGTTTATTACGTACTGGACCTTCTGAAAAAAGATCTGCCAAAACTTTCTTGTCCAGCAGTACATCTGTACCCACAGATCAAAACTAATCATGTTATATTGCTTCTAGTGTACATTTGTTTTGTGATTTTCAACTTTCTTTATTTAAAGGACAACTGCAGATACCTCGACCTTCAAACGACAGGAACGTAAACATCTGAAACATCGTATTGTCTGGAAATGCATTGTGAATTGATTTAATATTGCTATAGGCCCCAGCACAAGTTTGTGCAACAGGTGATGCATATGTTACGAGAAAACTATCGTGTGATAACATGACTTTCTACTTGTATCCCTTCATTTAGACAACAGGGATTTGGGAACAACCAATGCTCAGCTGATCTGGATATACATGATATAATCACTCCAAAACAGGTCCTAACATAAGCTGAGCTGAGTTTCCTTCATCTATAGTTTTTTCCAAACATATGGTAACGTCCATTCAATACTTGGATATGTGTGCGCTATGGAAGGTCTGTCACAGGTCTCGGTCAATTGGTCATGCCTCAAAGTGATATGCGTATTTTACACTACGGTAACTAGTTTGCCGTTTTCCCTATAAAAAATCTTCAAATATGATCTCTGAAGTCACCAGGAATTGCGCACATCCACATCTTTGTACCCATTGACCCTAAATTGTGTAATAGGTGGCGTTGCGATTTATGATACTTTTCAATCAAATTTTTTTGCATCTTTTTTAATTTTCTGCTCTTTTTTCGCACCCATGCAGAGTCGATTTCAGTCGCGATGGGAATGTAGCTCGACTCTGTCTCCATTAAAACTGTGACTGGCAGACGCCACTGTCATCTCCCAATGTGATATTAATTGAAATGAATGAGGCATGAGTACGGGATCCAGATGTAGATTCACATAATATAATTTTTCGTCAATCCTGCCAGCCAAATATTACCTTGTACAAAGGACATGTACATTGAGCAGATCGTTGCTTTCATGCCCTGGCTTTTTATGTGCCATAGCATTCAGAAGCAGACATGTAAACGGGGCAGCGGTAAAGCAGTGTTACTGTTTATTGGCAGATCCGGAAATTTCGGAAAGTGCGAGCGCCGTGCTCCAACTTAGGGTTCAAAGGGTAAAAACACCTGGGGAAGTATGCATTTTTTCACTCTCAAATGCAGAAACTGGAGTGAAAAGACGATCGCGCTCCGAGGGCGCCCACCTTTAAATCCACCTGTGAAGATAAGCTATGATTTATTCATGAAAACCAGTCTGTAGACCCTCTTCAAACTTGGCATGGACACAGACCAATAAACATTCAAGGTTCCGAAAGAGTAGATTGCTTGGCGAAAAAAAGAGATAGTGGCATTCTTTTATGAATTATTTCAAGAAGTCCTCTCCAGTGGATGAAGCTCAGTCTGAGCTATCTGTGAGTCACTTTGGCACGCTTCTTGGCCCTATCTGGGGAGTCATCTTCGTCTGGCTGCACGAAGTGTGAGCCTGCCTTCCGAAAAATTATACCGCATGAAGCAATATCTTTCAGTTTAACACGTTTAAGGACAGGGTTTCGGCTTTGCAGGTGTGAGGTCACTGCTATGTTTCTATCTGAGGTCCGCTCTACAATTTAGCAGCTGGCGTGTCACCCTGCTTTTAAACCTGAACTCGGATCTATGGCCTCTATGGTCTACATCACGCTCGAGGAAGAGAGGATGGATCATTGTGGGAAAAGCCAGGTGGGACAAGCCACAGCTGTTGATTTAACCAAGCATATACCCAGGCCTTGTTGCTTTTGCATCGTTTGTACCCATCAAGGGACATTATGTAGGTTTTTCAACCGATCGAGTTTAGATTATTTACCTCAAGACCTTTTTCAATGAATCTGGTGGGCATTATGTCCGTGCACCTAGGCTTTTAACCTACCCGTATCCCCTCCCCCTTCTCATTCCATCTACCTGTGTACCCTGTCTACCGATCAAAGCGATAATGCTTGCTTCTGTAATTTGAAATGCCGTCTGCGGTCAACTTTATGATTCTAGACATGACTGAATTTCAAAGTCCTGTTTTGGCCTTGTGGTCACGAAATATGCTCCGATATGACATGTAACAAAGTGCCCTGATGCAAATTGTGATGTGCTTTAATGTTTCTGCCTATATGGCTAATTTTTAAATACGAGTTTTGCCGAGAATCACAGATAAAAGCTTTAGTGATGACATGTTCCAGGTTTATAACTTTCCTTGGTGGGAGCTGGGAGCGTTGTGCCCAAACTATGCCAAGGAAAACTGTTTAAGGCCAATGGAATTTTTTTGAAAGAAAAAAAGGAGAGACAAAAATCATGAGAAATTAAGGGATGCAGCACCCAAATACAGAAAAATCAGTGTGCGCGATGACCTAATCGTGGAAGAGCGTAAAAAGGAAAAGAAAAGGTGCTTGAAGCAAAGAAGAAAGACGCCGGAAAACTTGTATTGCAAATATAATGAACTGATTTCAATTATTCTTGACCAGCAGCCTGACATATTTTGGCACGGAAACTTGGTTAAAACAGGGAACTACAGGTGATTATATATGGTGAAATGCAGGGTTATAATCTAAAATATACTGTGTGGAGGTGGCTCAAAGATAGTCTAAAATTGTTTATTTATCAGGTGTTATCTGTAGAAAAGGTGATAGCTCATACCAACACAACACAAAATTATTACAGCAAATTGAAAAGGCAAATCAAAGAAGTAAAGGAAGAATTTAATAACTGGTGCTTTCAATTTACCAAGTATAGATTGGAGTAATCATGTTGTAAATGATGGCGAAAATTCTTAACAAATCTCCTTACAGTTTTTTGACAAATTAAATGATTCATTCATACGATACAGCCTACCCGTCAAAGAGGGGGTAACACGCCAAACTATTTAGACTTGCTAATAACGTCAAATGTAAACAAAATAGAAGTGCAATGCCCATCCGGCTAGGGAGACCACAAAGTAATTGATTTGGATTACTTGGCTCATTTTGAAAAAAAAAAATGTGAAAGGGGTCTGTACAGGTATGATTATAACAAAGCAGACCACCATAAATTACCATAAAATAAATCAGGACAGGTCAATTGGTTTGAGGTAACAGAGGCCGAAGATGTTAATGATGCATGAGTAAATTTTTAAAATTTGCTGTCCAAGGCAGTACACGAGTGTGTACCTCTGGTAAAGATTGGTAATGATGGCAAAATGAAACCACCATGGTCCAATAAGAGTGCTAGACGGCTTCTACTTAGAAAATAGTTTGCATGGAAAAGATACAGACTCAGACTCAGACTCAGACTGAGACTCTCAGAATCAAAATACGTTTGTTTCACCATGATAAAGCAACCTGTACACATAATATGATACGGGATGGGGAGACTCCCCTTAAGGCGAAATAGATCTTATCGAGATTGATTGTTAGATATTCTTCAGTTAATGCAGCTGGTTGAATAGATAAATTGTCAATGAAATATAGTGGCAATTCTGTGTGAACTAATTTGTGACAGAATTTTAATTGCTGGCCAGAAGGGATATCCTTTAATGTTAAAAATTTTAATTCTTAAAAAAATGAGTCCGTATGTGATAGATAGTTACTATGACTTATTATTCTTATCACTTTTATTGCAGGAAGGCAAGTTTTTGTGTCCCCATGCTAAGATATCGTAATGTAAGTATGGCAGTACATGTATAAGAGAATTGAATAAAGCAGCAAAAATATTTTGTGGAAGGTATTCTCTAACCATGCACATGATGCCATAAGTCTGAGCTAAGATTGCAGCAATGTTGTCTATTTAAGTGTTCCAATTGAAGTGTTTGTCTACAGTTATACCTAGAAAATTAAATTCATTAACACACTCATTTCATATGTTTTGTATCACAATTTATAGAATGTGACAGATTTTTGAAGACTAAAAAAATTATAAATTTTGTTTTCTCGGCATAGGGTAATTTGTTTTATTTAGTTTCATCCAGTTGCTAATTTTCAGCAGTTCTTTGTTAATGTTGGAGAAAACATTCTGAGTACGATCACAGTTTTGAAATATTTGTAATGTACTGTGAGGAGTTGTGTCATCTGCATATATTATGGGATGAAATAAGTTTGATACGTTGGATAGATCGTTAATATAAATTATAAATAACAGAAGGACAAAGCTCGATCCATGGGGTACGCCTGATTTCTGTCAGGGAAGAATTGACGTCGTCAAAAGTTGCATATTGTTTTCTATTTGTCACGTAACTTAGAAATAGGTGTAAGAATGTGTGCTGTATACCATAATATTTAAGTTTATTAATTACAATTTTGTGATCAAGCATGTCAGATGTTTTGGATAGATCCATACACACATATTCGATAATCCCTTTTATCAACATTGATTAGTAATTTAGCAAATTATTTAAACATGCGAGTTCTATGAGCTCAATTGCCTAAAACCATACTGGTGAATAAAGTATAAACTGTTTTCTTTGAAGTATTTATGACGTTGCCTGAACATTACTTTCTGAAAAACTTTTAACAAAATAGATATAATTGACATAGGTCTATAATTTTCAAAAACACTAAAATCACCTCTTTTATAAGTGGAGCTACTTTTGCAATTTTTAGCTTATCAGGAAAAATGCCCATAACTATATCGAAAGTAAAACCTATATTTGGTATGGAGACTATGTTAGAAGGCGGAATCAGATTACAAAACGGCTTTGCAGTGTCTTGATTATTCCATGGTAGAAAGGAGGGTGGGTGATACAATGTAGATTCTGTGAAAATGTAGCTAATACAGGTTCGTGCTGTTGTTCGAATCTGCTAGTTTGTCTCTATATTACAAACGCAGGTGCGGCCGACGTAGGTTCCCCAAACAATGCTACAATTTCTGGGTCAAGCCCACATGGTGACCTGGCAGCCATTGTGCTACTCTGGTCAAACCGAGAATACAAATTATTGGTATTCCCTCACTTTAAATATTTATAAGATCACTTTGTGATTATCTAGCTTCCATCGCCTTCCTCGCCACCCTAACCCACAAATTACTAAAGATTACCTATAATGAAGTACAATGGAACTTAATAATCGTATATTACCTGAGTTTAAAGGGTCCGGTTCCTAACCTTAGCCAGGAACCAGTTGACTACGAAGCCAAAAGTAGTAGAGTCTTTGTGTTCATAGACAAATGAGGTTGTGCTATCGAATACGGATCAGCTGATTATATCCCCTTAAATATACTTTCATTTTCTTCCTGACATTGCTCCGCCTTATATTGTGTATGTCTATAATACTTGTCACCGCTGAATGAAAATAATTACGCTAGGCCCCATGAAAAATTGGTAACCTGTATTTCATCCTAAAGCCAGAGTAGCAGGGCGCATTTTGTAAGTCCTGCGTATGTGTCAGTTTTCTTTGTAGAGAAAATTTGCTCCAAAATTTAAAAAACAAAAAATACAGATGAAAAACGCAAACAAACAAACGAACAATACAAAACAAAGCAAAGAAAAAAAAACAAGCAACAAATCATTTAAAAAACAATCAAACAAACACAAAAAATTAGGTTGCACATGTACCAACACTGGACTCACTAAAGATTCCATGTATTACAGTGCCTTGATTCAGTTAGCTGTATTAAATCTTTACATATCAGTAACATAAGAATAATCATGATTTTAGCCACATATTCAAACAGCTCATCACATTTTAAAAGCAAGAAGCTCAACTCTATCATGTAAAAGCAAAAGAGTCTACTTCAAAACGGGTCTTCGACATTCCAAATTTGGTGTCCACTCTGTTGCAAGAGTCCTTCACATCTATGTGTCCTTGTTGTTTTCTTCTCATCTTCAAGCGCTTGTAAACCACGGACAAAATGAATTTAAAAAGGCCAGGTTTTTCTAGTTTGTAGAGTATTTTATAATTTGCTGCAAACTGGATACAGTGAGTAACCTCTTCAACAGTGGAAGTTCAATCCAAGTTTACTTAGAAAAAAAAATAACTTCCATAATTTCTGCATAAACATCAAAGCCAATTCCAACTGCATCTACCTCAAGTATCAAATAGTGCATTTTTATCAGCACTATAACAGTGAACTTCGAACAAGATATTTAAAAACGTTTCTGTGGCTATCGGTTGTTCAAAGAGCTAATCAGATCCACTTCAATCTTGGTGTGGCTGTATCTCGGATGGATCTTTACCAATTTTTTCACCACTTTGCCAATTGCTCTAAAATAACATAGGGATGTGTGAAATTGGTTGCGGATAGTGATAAGGGCTCATCTATTTTCGGCTAGATGATTAGTACCAAATGTTGTTGGTTCGAGGCCCGGTCATTCCGTGGTAATTCCTTAGTAACAAAACTAATCTATGCCTGCCTATTTGATCGTTTGGAAGGTCTTTTTATTTTTCTTGAGATCTAACACTCAGATGTCCATATAGAAGCTCATGTCGAAACGTTTTTAATTTTGACGTTGTTGGGTTCCCGGAAGTGATTCTTTTAGGAAATCGTCCAAAGACTTAAGCCTATGTCAAGCTAAAAGCAGTCAAAATTATTCTGGTTCTCCTGCGTAACTGTTGGGCATAGGAAAGATGCACTTTCTGTACTTAATCTGTCGATTGTTGATCACTCTTCCTCAATACTGCGGAGACCTAGATGTCCTCAAACTAAAGAAACCAAAACCTCCACACAAAATCTATTATTTTTTGTAAATAACCGACAACTTAGCTTATATAACTTAATGAAGCAAGAAGGAGATACATGAGCATTTTCCAGTATTGCTGACCACTATCTTTTTTTCAGGTTAAATATAGGTTATATTGCCTTTTTCTACCTTTTTTCTGGGCAGTTTATTTTAACGCTGGATCCCTGGGCAAACTGTATGTCACGTGTGGGCACACAACGGTATAACAAATACGATTCGGTAGGCAAGTCTCATTTTGTACGCAATAATAGGCCGAGGACCCTGCTGACTGTTTTCTCCCATTTATCAGGACAAGTGGCTATCAATTATCACCTCTGGGGCTGTATCCTTTGCATGTTGCCATTAAAAGCCACTGACGTTCAAGGCTTTCTTCTGTAGTGTTCTCTTACATTTATATTTTTGATGCAATAACGTTTTGGCGTCCTTTTTTTTAGCTGTGACCTTTTTACAACTTAACCTTATATTTAGCTCATCTTTGCTACCTTAAAAGCCATAGCTGGTTGTCGTAACCTAAATTGCACACTGATTCAACAGGTGTGGTTGTTAGGGACATTTCAAATGATTTTCTTTAATGTAGGGCATGAACATATGTTATATTTTATGTTCGGAACGAGCGGGACTCGAACCTGCAACCTTTGGCACCAGTCGCCTAGCTGAAATGGGAAACGCACATATCCACTCGACCAAATCCCCATTCCTAAAAAGAATGGTTCAATGGAGGAAGTTATGTGCGAGTGCCATATCAACACGGTTATGTAACGGAATATTACGTAAAAAGTGACAAGACGACCGTTAATATTGACACCTACGGGTACTCCTATACCTTGATAAATTTGTTAAACAGGTGTTATTATTATGTTTTTGAGGACATTTCTGTGTTTTTGTAGTTCTTTGTACTTCTTTTGCAAAACTTCACATTCTATTCTCTTAAAACCTGGTAAAGATGCAGCTTAATTAAGTCTCTACAACAATGTTTTACTATGTAGGGCTATATTTGCACATATGTATGTGTATGTTTACAAGGCATATGTATATATTTCTACACATTATGTGAACCTCAGGCCAACTTTACTTTTAATATGTAAATTCTGGCGTAGCTGGATGATCATTTAGTTTTTCCCATGTTGTTGTATAAATATACACTTCAAACTTAGGAATGCACCTTGATTGGTTTTCTGCTAAGTAGCTCCATTGGTTTCTAAATTTTTTTCTGATCTCACTCAATTGTTGTCTAAATCATGAAATAAGCCTTTTTTGCCATGAAACCCCTCAGCAAAATCATTGAAATTCTTCAGGAGACTTGTAGATTACAAATTGTTCATATCATGCTGCTGCAGTCTTTCTCATAATTTGGGGGACTTTTTTATCCTTTTTCTCTTATTTCTGTGTATGTACCTGGACTAACAGATTTCACTATAAAGAATAGAAAACCCCCACGACTACTGGTGATGCAATGCATATCAGCGTAGGTAAACAGCAAAAGATCAAACAAAATAATCAACACATTTTCAAATATTGTTTATTCTAGTTACCAATATCAACGTTAAAATTCCAGCATTAAACGTGAAAGAGTACATAATGATTCAAATCTGCTTCAGTTGTCATAGATATGTAATTTGAAAACCCGTATTCTCCTTCATATTTTACACACACACACACACACACACACACACACACACACACACACACACACACACACACACACACACACACACACACACACAAACACACACACACACACACACACATACACACACATACAGACATATATATATATACATATATATATATATATATATATATATATATATATATATATATATATATATATATATATATATATAATGTCAGGCAATTGTTTCTAATTCCACTTTATCCAATCAACCCTGCACAAACTGACCTGCATGTCTGCATGCAGCTCCGTGATTAACGTCGGTTCTATGCTGCTTGCCGGATTTAATCATGATGCGTAGAATTTGAGTACCCCACTTGGATTCAACTTGGTTGTAAAGAATGATCTCTCTTTCGGGTCATGCTTCTTGGTACGGTTTTAGATGGTAGGTTTCGTCAAGATTAACTTGTATGCCATGGCAAACAAGACAAAAAGGCAATTGTGAACCAACTGGGAGAGTGCTCAAATGAGTCTTGTTTGCTGGTAAGCGTACGCGCAATTACCGTCGTATACTTTGTCAATATTTGGTTGTTCACGTTATGTTGATCAGTCTTAACCTGCATGCTGGGTTCCCCAGTCGAGAATCGAAAGACGGCTGAAGTCACAACATACACGTACACATCATATTTGACTAATAACGGTGACCTTAATTATATTTCTGGCGGATACAAGACTACTAACAAGGGGATGCAGAATCTTCTATTTTAAGGAAATGTTTTGTTTTTGATACCCATCAAAATGCACATCAATATTGGTGGGGATACGCATCTTTCTGGCACAAAACATTAAAAGTGACAATCGCTATTCGAGGTGTGTAATGTCTTTACTGCTTTTCAATTGGAAACAATTGCCATATATATATATATATATATATATATATATATATATATATATATATATATATATATATATATATATACGTATGTACAAACGTAACCACATATGTGTGTATACACTTGATCAATGGTTGAGAAACTTAAAGGCTTCCTTTAAGGAGTAAAAAATCATAAACGGGTGTCTTTAAGGTTCCAAACATAAAAATGTCTTAAAAGATCATAAAGCTTTAAGGAGTCCAAAAGCTTTAAGGCAATCTTTAAGGAGCCCAAGAACTTTAAGGCTGTTTAAGAGAAGACTGAGTTCTAAAGGAGTCTTCAACATATTGCATCTTTAAGTTTGCTGATTTCCTTTCAGGAAAATTATTCCTGGTCTGTAAAGAAGGCGTCCGTGCACAAGATCCCGCTAAAAGTACTTCTAATGCTTCGCATGAAGCCCACCACGGGCAGTTAAATAATGTATGTTTTTCTGAAAGGGCAGTAGAGAGTTGATGAAAACTAAAGCGTGCATCAATATCCCCGTCAAGTGTTATTTAAATTCATAATTCATTTATTTCTGTGTAAAAATTGTATAAAGTACATATAAAGTACATAGTACGAGTATACCGGGCCATAAGGCCCTTCGAAATATACAGACACTTGCATATAGATCAAGATAAAGATAAAACTAGGCTACCACCTAAAATAGAAATGGTCATAGTAGTTCTTGAAGCAATGATTACTGGGTGCTTTGACTGTGTATTCAGGAACACTGTGAACAGTTGCAACATTTTTGACGCCTAAAGAGTGGAACAATTTGGTTGTTGGTTACCCGTAGTACCGGCCGCCATGTTGAAAGAAATGAGATGGGTATTCGTGCGAGATCTACCAGATCTTTGGATAGACCTGTGCTGCCTTTAAGACGTTGAGGCCCCAGGATATGTAACTTCAGTCCGGCTTTAAGACATGCATGGCCCAGAGCGTGAAATGTACGTCCCAAGGCATGGGATCCTTGAAGAATGATCTTTAAGGGCGGAATCATTTACGAAACTGTCTTTAAGCAAGGTAGTTTCGGTCGCCCGCGGAACTAAGTCAGGCAGCACTTGTGATGCAATACCATAAAACATGATATGTTTGCCGCGCAAGAATAGCTTAATTAGGAATAAATTTAAAAAGAAAACAACCATGGATGCTTTATATGACAAATGAGTACCATGTTCTGTGCGGGCCTTATACAGATTCAGGTAGACAAGTTTTTGGCTGAAACACCTCTCTGAAACAATACATTAAATTGGCTGTTTTTAAACTTCCGTTCTGTTTTTTTTTTCTGGTTGATTGTTGACCGTGAGGTGACCTTTGGACCGCACTTTCATCGAAACAAAAACATGACAGTCTGTTTTGCTGGTAGGCTTACTTTTCCTTTTTTTTCAGATGTGCCTTACGTACCTATGATTAAACAGAAAAAAATCAGCAACCTCTACGCCATTCCGTTTTGATTCTTGTCAAATTATTTTATATAACAAATTTGTAAAGATTTCATGGAATTGTTGCATGTCTTGGGTTTTCAGAAGACATTTTTGGCCTCGAAAACACACACACACACACACACGCGCGCATGCACAAATGCTCGGGCTTCTAGGGTAAACCCCCAGAGCGTATTGGAACCTGTGCGACCCCACACCCATGGGTAGTTTGTCCTGATTAATTGTGAAATAAACGCTAAAGGCCTGACATATGCCATAATGGAAAGGCCAAATCAAATCCTGCGGTTTGCTGAGCGGAAAAGCTTCTTTTAGGAAAGAATATTCTGAAGAGCATAAAATGCAGCTGCTAGCTGTTTGAATCTCAGTTATTTACAAAAACATGTCGACGCGACACCGTGTTTGTAGACGCAACAGTGTGCATCCAAAAGGTTATCGTAATACGAAGACATGTTCGCAAGCGGGCATGGTGGGTGCTGTACATGTATTTCGTGATGTTATCTTTGCAACGTGATTTTCTTGAGCTTGGGGATATGTATGTTACATACTCGATCGAGACACTCTAATTTGACAGGTCACACAATTTTAATCACGCACATCATATATTCGTATTCGGCTAGTACCATAATGCCCAAACGCTGTTGAGAATGTATGTAGAAAAAAAGACAAGATAAACTCATCTTGGCGTATCTTAACCTCAGCGATTATGCGAGCATATGTGGGTACATGTCCGGCAAACGTCATACTGCCTGGGCTCCCAAATTCACTAACACGGTGTTGCTTGTTTTTGTTCGACTCACCTGTCAGTATGAGAAGCGATGGAAATCACCATGGTCATGACGCCGGGAGAATGCACTGTGCGCTGGCATTAACACTAAATAGATAAAAAACACACGAGATGCATTTATGATCGGACAGTATCTATGATGACACTTCCTACTTGCCCTATGGTTGAAAAAAAAATGACTTCCACAGCTTCGCACATCAGTTGAGATCCAACTGTGTTTGCTCATTTTGCTATTTTGCCGGTCGTATTGTTTTCCGTCAAAAGTAACAGATGCAAGAACCTGGTTTGGTCTGGGTCAACAACTTTCCTTGGCATGCTTGGGGTTATCTACTACCATGGCGCGCCGTGGAAACCTGATTCCGCAGTCAAACTGTAGAACAGGAGGAATTTCAAAAAAAAAAAAAAGCAATAAAACCACAAAAAGTCACTAAACATTTGCTCCCTTGCTAGTTTATGTTTAAAATGTGTTTTGATATAATATTTGTACACTTCATGGAATACACTTTGCTTGTACCAAGTGCATAAAAAGATACCGTTTTGATGTGGTTTGGAATTAGTTTTTCTTCTTTTGAACGCATTTTTTTCTGAACCGTTCATCTTTCTTGTCGGGACTCGTCTGTCTGAAAGATTTACCTCATGCATTTTGCAAACCTACACTATTGTTGGGAATGTCTACGCTGAAGAGATTCATCGATTCTTCAAACCTCTGCTGTCATGTTAGGATTGTTTCTTTTAGCATTCATGAAATATTGTTTTTTTGGTAAAGTTATTTTCCATTAAGTGGATAAATTTATCATATTTGTTTTGTTGTTCTTTTATATTGGCTAGGATAAGATTAACAGACTAGGCTTTTGGAATACGAAACGGAAACTTCTGTGATCGTTTTTTCCCGCATGTAATTTAAGAGATGCATAGTGTAGAATGCATTCTGTTAATTTTCTGTGCTCTGTAGGTATAATGAATGGAACAAGTAGGACTGCGTCAAGTGCATTTATCAAAGAAAAGGCCACACAAACATTTCCGATGATTCCATTGTATATTGAAATTTCATTTTTTCCCAGTGTACAATAGCAAGACAGATATGCCACTCACGTGTAACAAACTGCTGACAAGCTCTACATGCACAGACACCGCAGTTAGGAAATATAAACACGGCAAGTTTTGTCGTCTGCATCCAAAGCTGCTTACCATTTTTTTGTATAGACATGGCTCACGTAATGGAGAATAGAGAGAATTGGCAAAGCAAATTTAAAGCGCGGCATATTTCCACCAGGAAATGACAGTCCATGATAGTCTGTGGACAAGCCATACAGACAAATACCCAGGCGTCTTACAATCGATGCACACGTTCGTTGTGGTGGCATCCATTGTCTCATGTCGCCATGGTTACGACATTTTAGAGAAGCTACAAGTCAAATAAGGCAACACAAGAATAGGCATCGTGTGACAAATCAGATATTGTATGGTTTTCATCGTCTCTACATGCTTCGTCCTGAGTTATCAGCCCTTATCAGTCAAGAATTAAACTGCAACCACTCGGATTAGCGTGTGATAACAGGTACTTAGCATTGTGTTTGATTATGCTGCGTCACAGGTAGTCTGGAAACATGAAGCTCTCATCACAACCATCTTGAATTCAGCAAACGATAAGTATTCTCATTCTTGTATTTCTTGCCGACGAACGCAATTGACATTAGGTTTTACAGCCGTTCATAGAAACGTTCCCCAGGGAAAAAGTAATATAAATTAAACTTTTATATTCTGATATATTTATACTTTTTATATGTAATTGCAGATTTTTATTGATTGCGCAGAATGAGAGAGCATGTATTAATTCTGTGTGCGTAATATATCTATAAACAGAAACTGTGACCAGCTAGAACATTTGTCAAAAATACATAGAAATAAATGTGAAGTTATTTAATATTAAGTACGTCTGATAGATGCAATTTGACGGGTAAGGAAGTCTATTGCTGCAAGTAAATTTAATTCACTACGCCGTTTTGTTGCATGACCTACCACTATGCAACCAACTGTTGATCATTTCACAAAATTAAAAAAAAAGGCCATGACAACTCCACTTTGACTATGTGGGGCAAGACACATCTCAACACATGGGTATGCGTGCTAATAGCACCAAAGTTTCCCTGCAAATTCCATGTTAATTGTGGCAATTTGAACATCCAACATAAGAATTGTTTTTAAAGATGCATGCCCAATATTCGGAGTCCAAAAAATTGAAATATTAACGGGAGGAAGGGAAATGTTAAGGAATAATATATATATATATATATATATATATATATATATATATATATATATATATATATATATATATATATATATATATGTGTGTGTGTGTGTGTGTGTGTGTGTGTGTGTGTGTGTGTGTGTGTATTTTTTCCTGTTATCATGAGAGTACTATATCTGAAATTCATGTCCGGAAGTGATATCTATGGTGAATAATAACTGAGCAGGGTTCAAAGGTTTCACGGAACCACAGTCAGAACTTTACAGCTCCTTTTATGAGAAATGTGTGGGAAACATCCTGTTGTGCGGCAATTTGTAATAACTGCCTTTTTGTATTAAAAAATAGCAGGAATGTGCAATAATTTGTAACGCTTGTGGCAATTTGTATTAAGTTGTGGCAACATATAATATTTTAACATTTTGCAACCTGTACTAACATCTTGCAGCAAAATCTAATAAATCAGATATGCCCGGTTTGTAATAACAGCGAGCTGAAAAAAATGTAACAAAATGTAACAATTGTACGGAAGTATCATTTTATCTACTTTTCTTTACAATCATTCTTAGTTAGAACGTTTTCTTGAAAGCTGAATAACAAATGCTCTTGAATAGCTATACATTGTAACGTTTTGTGGTAAACTGATTAAATTCTCACTTGCTTCTTTTGTGTAAAGAGATGTAAGATTTTGTTGAGACGACCCCTGTTAGCAACGTTGTTAAAATGGACAAGACGAATGGATTTTACATCGATTATATTTATATTCATATAATTAGAAACAAAGGGTTCTAACCGATCCTTTTTATAATTTAAAAAGGGGAATTGATGGATAGAAATAGTCCTAAAACAGGGATCAACTAACAAATTGTCTATTAGAATTATATCACACTTCCAAGACTCATAAGTTTACACGGCCACTGCATTTTAATGTAACATCAGAAGGTGCCACAGAAGAGGTTAGAGTGTTGGATTGTAGGCCTACACATTTGATTAGTTCTCCAGTAATGCTCTAATGACATGACCTTTGAATTTTGTTATTTTTTCGAGTCTTTCTGTTGCTTTGATAATTAAACCTATGGATCGTATCAGTATATGATAAGGCCTACTTTTCATGATATAATTTAAAAATCCTTTTGACCGAAGCCTTTTTTGCTTCACCTTATAGGTCTCAAGAAGTTATGCCTACTTATTCAAAAAGGGCAGCTATTTGTTTATGATGTTACCTAAACACTATTATTTCCCATGATAGGGGCCTATTTAGAATTTAATTCCTGACATATTATGCCATTGCAAACATTAGTAAATATGTTTGACATCTTAACATGCGGGCGACGATAAACGTAGTGGAAATAATAAAAACTGTAGGCCTATCTATTTTCCTAAAGTTTCCTCTGTTGTTATTTTTGTCATCTTTTGACTTGTTTGTTCCTAGAGCAGTGTCTGGACATGAGAAATAGATGGCTCAAAATTTATCATAATGTTTCACGGTGTATTCCTAATATTTCCCTATACACTGTCATCTGTGTCTACTTTTTTGTACCATTTTTGATGAATTCTGTTATTGGGTCCATTTTGTTATGATTAGACCTAACACAGTTTTAGGTTTTCTCAAAGAAACTTATCAAGGCCTAGCCGTGTTTAACTTTTTATCAGGGGAGTTCCATATTATGCATCATGATGCATAACATGTCATATGGGCGATCTATGTTATCTGTGATTGCTAAATGCCTAAGTATCTTGTAGATAGGCATAAATGTGATTAAATTTGTGACAGGCGTAAGGATTCATGGATTAACCGTGATATGGAAAAGCATTTTACAAAATACTGTGCCCTGCGAGCCTTATCAAGAGCGAATACCAACACCCCTCTGAAAAGACATTTTGGACGAGTGCAAGTGGGCAAGGCGTAGATCGGAAATGTTGGTCCTAGTGTTTGGTGATTATTGGCCGTGTTATCAAAATGGCAAAACGCAACAGAGACCTCACTAGGTTTCTGGATGTAAGCCTCAAGTGGGCAAGGCGGTATAGCAAATATACAACAGTCTGTATCAATTTAAAAAATAAAAAATAAAAAGAAAGTTGCGTTTCATAGAAGGCAATAACATTCATCTTTGTGACACTAGTATGAGTATGACCGTTCGGTGAAACGGTCTCTAGTTCAGGGTATTTGGCTTTGGATAGCTTGACAAGAGCTTAGCGAGGCTTTCCATCCCCTCCCATACTCCCAGCAGGAGGCTCATTATTCCCTACTCCTGTTAAGCCGCAAAATGTAAAGAATTTGTTAAAAATCAGGAAATTTAATCAGCACCATGTAGTGAAAACAGTTAATGGATATTGAGTCAATGGACATTCCCGGCATGTTAAAAAGGAATCAAGCACGCGCTTAGGTTGAAGTTGAATATACAGCAAACACCCAAAAACTCTTTTAAAAACGGTAATCGCAGTGCCACCTTATAGATAAATTGAGCTTTAGGGATACTCAAAAGTTTTTCCATGCAATTTGTGAGAAATTAGAAAGGTAGTTTTAAAAAATATTTTTTTCTAAAGTTACCAACCTCCTCATTCTTTTTCATCCAAAAATCATTGGAGCGAGACCATTTCCAAAGATTTGGAAGCCACTTACCAAAGGTGCTTCCCCGCCATATTTGAAGTGAATTTGGCTGATAATTTAGGAAAAGTTAAATGGTGAAGTACCATAGGAATCCCATTGACCTAACATTATTCTCAATAAGATTGCATGCATTGCCCATAAATACCCCAACTGAAATTATAAAAAATCAGTAAACCTGAGCAACGCCACCCACTCATCGACTTTCCTTGACCCTTGCATATAAAAAATAAATTTCTGCATAAGCTGAATGATGGTTTGGACTATAAGTTCAAAGTAGAAAAATACACAAATCATTAAGAAAAAAAGGGGGGCATACTGGTAACACCATTTCTTGAAAAATTAAGGCGTAGGGGTCCCCAGACGTTTCCCTATGCAATTACAAAGCACATACGCAAGCTATTTTGCAGAAGATTTAATTTGGTCATGATTGAACCTATAAAAAATCACTGGAGCGTGACCATGCAAAAAGGTTTGTAGAGAACCACCCAACGCATAAACCTATTATGTTTGAAGAAAACTATCCATCGGTTTTGGAGAAGTAGTCGACAATATGAACTGTGGACGACAAGCAGACGGGAGACGGACGAAGACCTTCGTCGTAAGCTTGGCTGACTGACAAGTCAGCTAAGCTTTACATTTTCTTGTCCAGTCCTGTGACTAGTTATTATATTAGCAAATATGTGGAAGTATTTATACTTTGCAAGATACACTTTATCGCTTCGAATGATCATGAAAATCGTTGGCAATGCTTCATAAAATTTCGATAAATTAAGTTGTTGGAAATTGATGCATTTTTTCATTCATTGTGTGTAAAGTTAGAATTGATAAAGGATCGCAAAGTCCATGAGATGACCCTTGCAAGCAGAGTATCGGACGTTCAGGACCTGACTGATTTACATCGATACGAACCACCATTTATTTCTATCTAGTCAGAAGGCGTCACTCTTTGTGTACTGAGGGCTAACATTTTAAGAGGAACAGTCCATCTTGGAAGGGGCGTGTATGTGCACATGTTCGTGAAGTGGTTTGGCCGTGCAAGCCTGCAACTTGCTGTTGAAAGCAAGGGTCCAGAATAGGAACGAGAGGAGGAGAACTTGCCTCTCCGATTGTGTCCGACATATTCCGTGTATTCGGCAAATTTGATAAATATCGAAATTATAGACATTTAGTCATAGTGTGAAGGTGTTCTGAGATAACTTTGCATGTTGACTCAATGTGGAAAAAGATAGGTTTGCTGTTATATAAGGTACAAGGGAATTCACGTTTTCCGAGTTCTTATAACAGAACTAAAATTTATACTCCAATGGATGTGATTAATTTAAAAAAGAGAGTGAACATCTTCAAGAACTTCAACAACTAACGGGGTAATCTCAACAATACCTTTTACATTAGTGTGGGCGGAACAGAAAGGAAGCGAAGAAAACACTTGCCTTGAAATAAGCATTAAAGGAAATGTTTTTTTCAGGGACACTTCAGTATGATTATTATATTTTATTACATCATTATTCCACACAGAATTTATTACATTTTGTTGCAAAATATTATTACAAATTGCAAAATGTAATTATATTACAATTTTCCGCAACTTATTACAAAATTGCCGCAAGTATAACATATAAATGCAGATTTCTGTTCGTTTTTTATTACAAAAAAGGTAGTTATTACAAATTGCCGCAATTATTACAAATTGCGACATAACACACCCCGACACATTTGAAAAAAAAAAAACCGTTTTGGGACCAACAAGTATGCTGAACAGAATGTAGTCCCGGTATTTGCGGGATTCCTTATATGATTTCAAATTGTACAGATTTATCAATACTTCCTTTGTAAGCTAGTGTACAACAATATTGTTGTTCAAAATAGGTTTTCAAAGCCTACATGGGTAGGTGTGTTTCCAAATATATCAGCCCACTGATGTAACCATGTGCAGTTTGACAACAAAGACATATTCTTTGCAGTGACAAAATTAACTCTGGCCCAACTCATTCTCCATAAATTGGTGACTTCACAGCCTTTTTTACAATAAAATTTGTCAAGGTTTGTCAATTTTGTCAAATTTTCTCAATAGTTTGACAGAATTTCTATATTAATTCTGAGCAGCATGATCGTAAAATAGTAGAGACTGTAGATATCGGCAAACCGGCTGATACGACAGTTTGGGTAATCTTTTAAAATCCACTTGAAGGCCCCGCCATAAACCTGCTAAGAAAAGACTGTTGTTTTGCACCTAAATAATGTCTGAGCAGCGCGGCGAGAGGTCAAACTGGTGGTTTACAGGGTGAATGTAACACTTTTTTTAATGTAATACTATGCCACACTGTTGTGTATGTAACAGTATTGTGTGAAATTAACACTACGTAACACTATGTTGTTAATGTAACACTATTGTATGAATGTAACACTGTTGATAATTCAATAGCAACAAAAACCCACAATCAGTCCGCAATTTTGATTGCAAGTTCCAAAGTATCAAGTATCAAATGTTCTTGCTAGATGCAATTAACGTTTGATACAGAAGTCTCAATAAATATGCATATGTGTGTATATGTACATGTACACACACACACGAATTCGTATATATATATATATATATATATATATATATATATATATATGTATATATATATATGTATATATATACATATATATATGTATGTATATATATATATATATATATATATATATATTAGGGCTAATACAGCCTATGTCAAAATTCTACAGAGGACTGTGTGCAATATGGACAATAGTTAACTTCAATATGTATATATGTTAGACACTGACATGTTAGCTTATGGGGCGTAAAGAGTTCGGACTCCGGAATAGGATAATGACTACTAGGGAGTGGTTCTGGACAAAAAGACACAAGTACGACATTTAGGTTCTCGCTGGTGATGTCGATTCCTTCGCGCGCGATGAAATGCGCATGGATATCTTTCAAGCACTCTTACTCTACAAGGCTGCATAATTTGTCCAAAACGTTTGTGTCGTTTTTAACATTTTTCCCAGTGTTCATCCAGAACATCTTCTGAATATGTATTTTTCTTTTAAGTTTCATTGTACTTTCCGTGCTGTCAGTTGACTTACCCTTTATGCTGCTGAGGGCATGTTGCTCACCTTGATATCCTTTTTTCTCTTGGGTCAGTATGGTTATGATGTTGTTCATGTGACACTGCTTACTTTAATCATTTTTTTCATATAGTTCATGCTTTGCATACATTGGCAATATTCAAAACCGTCTGTTCCGTTATCGTTGCTATGCTCACATTTATTATCTGTACGATTCTGCTCCAATGTTTTTGCAGTTTTGTGGTCATTCTCCCAGTGCGTTTCTTAGTGTCCAATATTGTAAAGAATACCCGAACAATATTCGAGAAATAATGGCAGATAGTATTGTACAACCGCATTTGGAAATCAATTCCAAAAAGTGGAAAATTATGATTTTCAATAAAGCTGGGGAAACAATTTAAAGGGATTTTAAGGTTAAAACTGCTACATTGGAATGCAAAAAATATATGTATTTTTTGAAATTTTAGCTAGTGTTTTTTTTACTCAATTAGAATAATGGGGCCCCTGCGAAGGTAATAAAGGTATGTGTTACGGCGATCACGTCTGCTGTTCCGTATCACATAATACAGCACCATATTTAATAAGGAGCACCATTACTGCCTTGTCTGTCACCTTGTTCCTGGACACCCCGGGGCGACATGATCATGTTTTATGCACGGTGAAGAATCATTTCGTTCCAACCAGAAACGCTACTCATGACAATTTGTATAAATACATTTGTTCTTTTAATTGTTCTATTGGACTTACATATATAATTTACATTACAGGCATAATTTTGTATGGGTGCATGTTTTGTAGTTTGTATGTGTGTGTGTTTGTTTGTTTGTTTGTTTTTTTTTTTTTTGTATTTGATAGATTGTCCAATGATTGTAAATGAGTCGCTGTGGTCAATAAAGTTTCCCAAGAACATTGGGTTTCCATCCGTATAGTTAGCCTACGTCAACTTTTGACACGAATTATTCTAGATACTATATTTAATGATGAGATAAATGTATCACTTGGTTTTGGTATTGTCTGTAATTTATGCCTCAGTTTGAAACTATGAATAGGTATGAGGCACTTTTGTATGGACCAATATAGAGTTACAATAATTGTGGCAAGTGCGGCCTACACTCCCTAAAATATTTTTGCTCCAGCTGCACTGCTGAAACCGAAATAATCTTTTCCTTTTGTTTCTGTTTTTTCGTTGTTATAAATATGCCTCCTTAGTACTCCCGTGCCTAATACATCTATTGCCAGTTTTGCCATTTTTTTCTCTCTACCATTAACGTACACCCATACCCTGGGCAAATGACCTCCCTGGTAAGGTCAATATAAAAATTTTTCATTCTAAAATCTGGCGTATTAAGAGTTCTAGTAAACATAATGAGCTTCAGTTGTGAGCTCATACTGAAGACTTTGATGTAATTGTCCTATCTCAAAATTGGCTCGACAAGGAGTTTTATTTTTCCGACCAATTCTTACTTCTTGACAGCTTTCAACCTCTCTTGAAGGCGTCGTCCGACAGTACGAGGTGGATAGGTCTTCATAATTGTCTCCTCATCCCTGGTATGCGGAGGGTGCATTGATGTCAACTTAGAGTGCATCTGGGTTGCGATTTTCACAAAATACGGATTTTTTTAAACCTCTTAACTATTACCAACCCCCAGTCAACCTGTCAAAATACGGGGCGCTTTTCTTGAGTCTTTAAACACCTCCATCTGAACAGCGATTAAAGTAACCCTCACTCTCTTCTAAATACCGCTGTCTCCAACAGGAAATGATATTCCTCGCATGAAGAAAATGACATTGCGCTTGCGTTGTTCAACACTAGATTTTCAACACAACCTTTTTTTAGCTCAAAATGAACCTATCTGAACTATTCAGCACTCTGACAGTCTGCGTGACCTCATTATGACTGACTCTTCTGGCCTAGTACTCAACCGTGCCATTCTTACGCCTCCCTCTAACTGTGATCATGTAATTGTTTTCTGCTGCATTTCACTATTATTATTCTTTTATTAAAACCCCCGTAAACGGGGAAATACATAGATACCATTACATCGAGATATACAGTTACAGGACAAGAAAACATAAAATAAGAACACATAAAATCACATGGCCAGAGAGCCCACAGAAAGACCCACAGATACTACGAAACATAACCGTAGAGCTATAAGTATACCTGTATGACACAACATGGTCGGGACCTCCCCCGGAGGGCTGGGCCGACCCGAGGATCCAACCGCACCAAGTTACACAGATTGAACACTCGGGCCGCCCCCCCCCCCCCCCCCCCACCATATGGGAGGCCACATAGAATGCAGTCAGAAAGCACTTGTTAACAGTCGCACCATGCGATGGTTCCAAGAATTCTGGAGATTGAATTTCGGACCACAAAGTAAGTATTTTAATGTATCGGCGAGCCCGTCAGGGTCCGCAGCCACGGCCAGAACAGGGACCGTCCGTTGTCGAAACACTGAGTGGAGGGGTATTTTCTCCTCCTGCATACGGTGGCAAAGCGAGCCCGGTATGGACTGTCCGCTTGTTAAATACTGGGATAAAATATGAAAAAATATTGAACAGGCAGGCGAATCTATCCTGCTGACTCTATAAATTAGTGAGGCAGTATCTAACTTTATTATATGTGAGACAGGTGAGATATTTAAAGCTTTCAACAGGCGGGAATGACGGTGACGTTTACCAAGACCTAAGCAGCCCTTTACCAGGGTGCCTTGAGTAGACTCCAGTTGAGACAAATTACTTTGAGACAGATAAACAGTGTTCATTCCGTATGTGAGGCAGGGAACTCCTACCGTTTTCCACAGGTATGATTTGGCCTGAGAGTTCATACCGGGGTAGCTCATACCAGCATTAGCATACCTAAAAATAGCCCGCCTAGAGGCGGCACATCTCTTATTTACATGGTTGTTGTAATGACCTCTGGAAGAAAATGTGACACCCAGAATCTCCAACTCGTCCACCGTGTCGAGTTTCTTCTGTCCCAGAGACCAACAATGCGAGGGAGATTTACCTGGACGAAAAAGGTGACTCCCACCCACAATCATACACTTTGACTTGGAATGTCCAAACGTAAACTGCCAGTTATGAGCATAATCGTTGCATATATTGATTAAAGATTGAAGACCCGACACGGTGGACGAGACCAGAGTAATGTCATCAGCAAAAGCAAAACTGTTATATTTTACATCGCCGATACGAACTCCATAATTAGCCTCCTGCAGTTGACACAGCAAGTCATTAATAAATAAATTAAAGAATCTAGGTGACAGAGAACTTCCCTGACGGGTACCACGGGTAACATGGAAACGTTCACTGTAGGTACGATTCCATTTGACAACTGCAAACATATTACTGTACCATTTATATAAAAACAGCCAGTCAGTGACTTCAATAGACCCCCATAATTTATAGAACAGACCACAATGCCAAATACGGTCAAAGCATTTTTCAGCATCCAAGCTGCATATAAAAATGGGAGAGTGTTTGGCTTTATAATATGATATGATGTCATTAAGCATAACCGTACACATGTCCGTTCCCCGTTTCTGTCTAAATCCAAACTGGTTTTCATAGACATTATCAGGTACATGGATTGAAAATTCTGTTAATTTAGAGTAAATTGAACAAACCGTGATTGGGCGGTAACTAGAAGCACTATTAGGGTTTAGCCCGGGTTTCTTGAGAGCGGGAACAATCACCCCATTCTGTAAAACACTTGGTATGATAGTATTTTTAAAAATAAAAGTGATCAAGACGGATAAATGTTCACGTATATTTGGTCAAAGCATTTTTCAGCATCCAAGCTGCATATAAAAATGGGAGAGTGTTTGGCTTTATAATATGATATGATGATATAATATGATATAATACTTTAAACACCGACGTTTCGAACGACAAGTTTGAAATCATAATAAAGCCAAATTCACTGGCATTAATTAGGGCCACGCATCGCAGATGCGGGAGCCCTATAGGAATCATCCGTCCGTCTGCATGTCCACAGGTCTGTTTTTCCTTTCCGGACAACTTTTCACGTTCATGTTCAATTGCCTTCAAAGGTGGTCAAGAAATGAATGTAGGTCAAAATTTGGCTAGGATTGTTTATGGGTGAACTTGATCTCAAGATCAAGGTGACAGGGGCACAATTTTTTTGCGAAATATCTCCATAACTAGTTCATCAATCTTGGTCACAATATGTATTCATACAGGTCTTTGCTACATAATGCCTTTCGTGACCTTGAGGTCGAAGGTCATGGTCACAGGACCATAGCAATGTAAATCTGTTTCTGTGACACGTCAAAAGTGATCTTGAGGTTACAGGTCAATTTCATGCGGCCACTGCAAAGAAAATTGGTTTCTGTGCAATATATCAAAGTATGTGAGAGATATTCATCATACTTGACGACTTTATGTGTGAATATAAACATACGATGCTTGCGGGATCCTTAAAGGCTGGGGCAGTGTTCTAGCTCTACCCTTTTATGAGCACAATGGAACAAAGCTCCTGAAGTCTATGATAACATTCACGATATATTTGTAAATAGGTCAGATATTTTACTGTCCACCGCTAAGGAATTAATTTCCTGTAGCAAGGTTACTGTTAAACCATCTGATAAACCCTGGATAAGCTCTGATAAGCACTGAAATAAAAAGTCTATTCGTCGTCGCAATCATGCATAGAAACATTTTAAGAATTTGGTTAATATGCCACGTAACCATTCCGTCGAAATTTACACACAAGAGGTTCTATCAGTTTTACAAGAAGTCGTGTAATTATATGGTCAACGAAATCGGAAATCAATTCGACCATATTTTGTCAAATTTTGTTTTAAAGTGGATGATAAAGAAATTAATTCCAAGCAGCGTATCAAAATCTGAATTGGGATTTAACTTCATCAGGATATTCTCTACTTATCAAAAGCGACAATATTAAATGAGGCAACGTAGCAAAATGTAACATATATAATATACATTTTGTAAGTCAATGCTCAACGTATTCTGACATCGATCCTCCTCTAATGCCCGAATATAGATACAGTATCGAGTCTAGATTAAAGGACATCGTATTTGATAAGGATATTGTGTTCAGAGTTCTTTTGTCTCTGAGAGTTACATTTGCCATTGGGCCTGACAATTTCGGAAAGATTTGTCTCAAGGATACTACCAGTTCTATCTGTAGCTCTGTTACGAAAACATTTATACTTTCTCTTAACAAGCAGAATTTCTTTCTTCCTGGAGACGCTCCAATGTTTGCCCTGTTTACAGAACATCCTATCGACAAATAAAAAGGAACTATAGGTCCGTAGTTTTATTGTGTAACGCCTCTAAAGTATTTAAACGGTTAATATTTACCACCCTCCTTGAATATTTGACAACAAACGATCTACTTTTTTGTAAAATCAGGTTTGAGGCAGATGACGCAACAATAAACTAACTTGTCTAATTTCTTCATAACATGTACAACGGTCTTGAACTTTCAAAGAGGGTAAGATGACATTTTTTTACATTTCTAAGGCTTTGGACAAGGTGTGGCCTCCTGGACTCCTCTGCCAACTTTACCAGCTTGGTTTATCTGCTTATCTTGGGTTGAAAGCTATTTTTCTAATCGCTTGCAACGAACTACTATTAATGGTCAATCGTTCGTCTGGCCACGTTTCGAGGCCAGGGTGCCACAAGGCTCTATCCTGGATCCGCCCTTATTCTTAGTATGCATAAATGATCTGGTTGACAATCTCGCAGTGACTGCAGACTGTTTGCCTATGATATAAACGTATTTGAAATTTTCATCAACCTTAACCTCACCATCCACCTCCTTCCTTAGGGGAGTCTCTTATACCAAACACACATCGTCACACACATCTGGAAATTTAACCATGGCATGTCCTGTTATAACCATATCACACGCATCACGGATTGACCTAGTCAAAGAATCTCCCTACTCAGAAGGTTTAAATACAAACTATGTTGCAAATCTCTGGTCAAACTATATTGTTCAATGATACGTCTAATTCTTGAATACGGTTGTGTATCGTTTGATAATTGTGATAAGATACTGTATGATCCCCTGAATCGGTTTAGTATAATTTTGCTAAAATATGTGCAGGTGCTTTGAAACACATTTGTCATATTAAATTTTTGCGTGAACTTGTGTGGTCAACCCCTGCAAACATGCATAAATACGTTAAACTTGTCCTCTTCTAGAAAGGCCACGGAGTGACTCCTTCCTAGTTGTCTAATCTATTACCCTCCCCCTTCTCTTCCTGACCGTGCCCTCCGACTGTCGAGGTCCGTACGCTCTATTAGGTGTAGAACGTAGCGTTTGGGTGAGCCTATTCTCTTGTATGCAGTTAGACAGTGGCATACCCTCCTTGTGACATTAGAAAACCCCTTTCCTTACAATTATCAATATCAAACCTCAACTCGTATAATCAACCCACAGGTAGTGTTCCTGAGTTATACTTTCATGGTGATAGATTTGTTAATATCTGTCATGCCCGAATACGCCTTTGCTACTCTAGACTAAATTCCGACATCCTCCCAGACCAATCTTGTGCCTGTTTTTACCACTCTGAAGATTTTAAGTGCTTTCGTTTCTCCAGTCCAAATTACATTGTTAGAAGAAAGAAATTACTCAAGACTGATATTCCTATAAATATTCCTATATGGCAGTAATGAGTTGTCTGAGCGACAGAATATTCAAATATAAGAAGCCTTCCAACAGTTCATTGCAGGTGGTAGACGGTTCAATGACTAAACTGCCTGGAATTTCAATGGCCCACGGTTCTTACGGGATTTATTTCTATTATGTGTTCCTTTAGAAAGGTAAATATTGATATTTACAAGTAAGTCTAATATTGTCTCCATTAATTTTGCGTAATCAGACAGGTGTTGACAATATACTGTTACGCAATGCTAGTAACCATTTGGTAACAAATGTGATGTTCAAAGTTTGTGTGTGTGTGCGCGCGTAACCATTTGGTAACAAATGTGATGTTCAAAGTTTGTGAGTGTGTGTGTGTGTGTATGTGTGTGTGTGTGTTTGCGTGTGTGTGTGTGCATGTTCTGGATAGCCCAACTTATTAGTCATATTGATGTATTATAGAGTCATCGAGATGATATAAATATGTTTAAACTAACACAAAAGTAGTTAATTTAACACATTTATACCATGAGCGACAGGAATGTCTGTACCATAAATGTTGTGGCATGTTGTGAATTCATTGATGATTTGCAACAGTAATTGCTCAGTACAAAGTTAGGCGCGCAAAACATACATGAACTTTAGTATACTTCCATTCCTGGGGTATAACATTTGTTCTGTAACACAATATGATGAAAACTCAGCTATTAAGAGAGGAGAATAAAACCGTCACCTTAAATCAGCTGTCCTGTTACTTCAGCCAATGGGGAAGGGTTATCATGACCTCTTTGAGTTAATTGCCTGCAGGACTTTTGCCACATTCCCACACAGATATGATGCAACAATACACAACATTCCCATTTTAACTTCTACGATGCCAATATCATTTACGAATAAAAAGATTAATCGTTTATGCATAAGCCACAAAATACCAGACTTAAATAATGAAAACTACCCACCTGAGATTGTCCTGTCCAAAATTCACACACATTCTCTCAAAGGATTTATGTTGCTTTTTCAACAACAACTATGAAACTAGCGGCAATACCGCAAATTACTATATTTGTAATACACAATTATAGTCATTTAAGGTACTGGTACCATTGATATTTGGTCTACCTACGTTAATATCCTCTTGGTTAATTGTTAACAACAAGCGTATGACGTAATTATGTGGCACAATCTAATGTAACGCTAGGGTGGCCTGCATGACAGCGACTCTGAGGAGTCTTAGTGTAGAGACTCCCTGGTCTAAACATTTATAATGTACTTTTTACTGCATGGATGTATGTTTTAGACCAAATAAACCTTTTTCAACTTCAACTTCAACTTCAATTTCAGCTTCAGCTTCTTCACCTCTGCACAGAGTACATTTTGACATAAAGAAATGTCTACCCACAACATAGTCGACGGTAGTGGCACCCAGAAGCATGTTTTTCACTCCAGACGGATCAACCCAGAAGAAGGCTCTAACTAAATATTCACTCAGATAATGGGGTTATTTCCCCCAAAGTGTGTTTATTTACTGTTATGTGTTCACCTTTTTTATGTTTGTAAACCCTTTCTCTAATTGAATTGGCCGTTTCCTTTGTCACTCACGACTGCATGAATATCCATTCGCGTTACTACACCATGTACGCCTTGCAACAGGACAGGTGCCTATACTGAAATTATACATGCAAGCAGGCCCCCGAAAAAAGAGGGGTTTTCCCAGGCAATGGAGATGAGAAAGCAGTTGTGTACAGTGGCTCCACTTATGGGGAAAGACCTGAATTGCAATGACACTCTGCGTTGTGCACCCCGCTATAAATTGTATTTTGCTGAAAAACGAATGCTTTCAACTCATTTGTGAAGCTCACCAGCCAGTTTATATATGCAGTAGGAACAAATTAAACCAGGAATTACAAATGTATATCCTGGCTGGGATGAGTGAGGCATGTGGCATGCGTTATTTTCTACGTTTTCATTGTCACTTGGCACATGATATTCATGAATACTAAAATTGTGAATAGTGCATTGTATGAAAGCTTTTCATAGCATTAGAAGGGAAGGAGCCAAAACTATTTGAAAAGTGAGATAATGGTCCTGAACTACATGCAAAATGAGGCAGAAACCTAAGCATTCATATTAATATGTGGAGAAAGACTTAAGCGGTCATGACAGTGACAAAGTGACAGCGCATTTACAGTCTGTCTGAAGGCTCAAGCGTATGTTATATGCTTGACAAAGACCTACTTATATAACATTGTCAACCTTAATATCGTGTCTGAGATTCAAATACTATCATATGTGCTTGACGCCATGTCGAGCAAAGTGTTCACTAGATGGTCTTTTGCAAAGCTGTGTCCTGTCATTGACACATTATATTCAACCCTCACAAAACCCCAGCCACTTGTAAAAGATATTAATGTATCACATCACTTTTGCTAATTTCTATAGTATCGCAAAGCATTGAAAGGTACATATTCTCAAGAGACCAGAGCCTGTTTTGTCAAAATCTTTCATCGGGGTGTCCAAATCTGGTAATGCAATCGGAAGTCTGGATCGGGCATGATCACAAGAAATCAGGAAGATGCTATAAAAAGATTCTATTTTCAGGTTTTTTGTTTTGTAATTTCTATCTTCGCATTTGCAATACCAAGGTATATAGAACAATTTTCTAATTTTAAATACTATTGAACAATTCTGCCTTTTTGCGTATGTGGCGTGATTTAGTATCGAGTTATAATATTATCTCTGTATTATATTTCGATGATTTCAGATCCTTTTTTGACCAAACGTACATAAGTATTGATGCAAAAAAACAGTGTACCATATAACATAATGCAACTTGACGCAGTTATAATTAAAGTACCTGACCACAAATCACATGGGCCAAGGAGATGGCATGGGGTCCACCAGAAAAGCTCTAGAGTTAAAATCATTATCATACCTTTAAAGTCAAAATTCTTAATAATAATCAGATATGTGCTTCATATGATCACACAGACAATTTTGAGAACAAACATTCAAGTCAGTAAGTTAATATATGAAAATTGTTATACGTAAGAAACAACGTCAATTCCATCGGTACACAGCTACAAGTTTTGAAAAATAGGCATAATCTCTCTTGATGCATTGTTTTGTAAATCAATACTTAACTAAAAATTCACAGATAAATCTGTCACTCTCCAGTGCTAAAATATATATTGTAACCAAACCACATATAGAAGTTTATTGCCTTCACATTAAAGTAGGGTTTTACAACCACAAACTTTTAATACCAAGATACATAATGACATAGCTAGCGTTAGATGCCGAGTTATATTTGATGCTGCAGGGCAATATGACAGGATAACAATAGAAGCGTCCAAGTCCACCATGTGGAGAGCACTGCGGTCATATCAAGGCCAGGATCGTATATTCCAATTGCCTTCCATTATTTTGACTAAATAACCTTAAAACGATTGCGAACATCGATATTATATTATTCATACAGCAGCTAATATTATAGTAAATACTCATTGAAATTAAATAACCCCTACTACAAAAGGACCTTTTATTTGGGACTACTTTAACCTAAATGAGAACACACGACTATAGCCCTGAAAATTGTTTGTGTATTCAGTTGGATATTGAGTTTAATACACAGTTTATGGCTAATCGTTACCTCCCCTGCTGTCTGATATATGTTGAAATAAATGTGTCACAAACTTGTATATTTACATTCAATCTAACTTTTAACATTGCAAGTATAGGAGAGGGCCTGGTGTGTTATGAGACCATAACACATTAGCCTTGTGTGTTATGGAGCCATAACACATGTGTCCTGCCGATATTCCAATAAGCTACGCAAATCAGTTTTCAGTCGTTTCTCTTAATTCTATGTATTAAGTTTCGAAATTTCGTGTAATTGAGCTGAAAAATTAAGAGGTGAATGTAAATATAAGCAGTGAGAGTCGCTTTTGTGTGTGTTATGGCATAATGACGCGGGTGATTGAACCTGGCATCAGGCGAGGCGCACTGGCGTGCGCCACGCCCACGATGTCAGCTTCAATCACGCTCGTCATTATGCCATAAAACAGATGTGTTCATAATCATATATGATCGTCAAAACATGTCTGCTTTTGTAGTTTTCGCCTGTTGAAACTGTGTTTGTCAGAGTAATGTTGAGTATAACAGGTTATTTCAAATATGGCAGTATCAGCACATGGACCTCTTTTTGTTAAATCAAAGCTAGAAGCTCACGGCGGGGTGTACGGGGGGGGGGGGGGCTCCCCTGGAAACTTTTCAAAAATGGATGCTCTCAGATGCGTTTTCCTGGCATTTGCGACTGCATATTCATAAAGACCATTTGGATTTTCAGGGATGCAAACTTCACTAAACTGGGCTCCCCAAATCAAATTCTGACAGATCTCATCTATAATTCTTATTTCAAATGTTTTATTAGCGAGAAATATGAGTGAAAACATTAAATCACAAGCCATTATATAACAAAGCGCTTTTCAACGATGAGAGCGGGACAAAGATTCATTCCAAAATATATTCTTGAATGTATAGGTTATAATGCGCAGTCCATTCACCCACACAGAAATGATCACATCATGACATGTAACTCTTATCTCATCTGTGCAAATGTGCCATTGCATGAGCCATTAACGGAAGGTGAGCCACAACAATACAAATACTCAATGTTTAATACCTTGTATTCAATTCAACGTTCCACCTCGCAGCTTGTCGTGAATACATGCTGTAACCTTATTATGTTGATCACTACTTCATACCTAAGGTATTTGTTAGTTTCGTATCTCTACGTCCTTTTCAGTGTTCGTAATTTAGCCCTCAATTTGACTGAGAATTGAAGATGAAGCCTGTCAAGACAACATGACCCAGGTCAACAGCTTTCCTCGGCATGGGTTGGGTACTAAGTGCCCAACCCATGCCGAGGAAAGCTGTTGACTCAGTCTTAATTCAAGGGGGAAAGGGTTCAACTCCCTATAACTTAAGATGATGCACGGCTTGGATGTCCTGCACTGAGCATGCACTGACTATTACAATAATTTGTCACGATCAGGTCTCTCTCCTTGCTATATCTGTCATTCTGTCTTTGATACAGTACCACTATATCATCATACTACCACGTCCGGGTACCATAGGTATGTCCCTTATAAATCATGCCGATGCTGCGCAAGCGGAATTTTGACCCTGTGTCCCTTCCATTGTATTTCCATATCATCCAAGCCAGTATGGTGGTCCCGTTGCATGACGATAGTTATGTTCATGCTATCCTGTGAGGATATGGGTGGCCCTGTCGTCTGCCATGATGTCATATTTCCAACAGAGTTGACAGCATTAGCGCCCAGAACAGGTCAGACAATGCTGTCTGCTGGGAACATATTAACTTGAAGCGCCCAATGTTGACCTATCTGTCAAGAATACTTTGGAAACGGGAACCAGTCTGCCTATCTAGAGAGGAAGCCTACAGCAGTTGGAATTACTGAGCATAGTAGACCGGTATTACTGGCAAATATTCCTGTCTATGAATTTTTGAATTTTATTTCGTGTCTATTGGTTTCTATATCGACAGGCATGTGATGTTCTAGCACAAAGTAAAAATATGTGCAAAGTTCCAAATGAATAATAGCTGATTCGATCCTTTGAATTGTGCATAAAGCAAAAAGGCATGTTGACAGATTATGTAACTCGCACGTCTGTTTGCAAAATGCGGGTACTTGACTTTTTTTTAAAAGTCTTTGACACATTTAGCAATGGTCAATACGGCTGGGCAGTTAATGTGTTTTGACTCTTTAAATAATGCATGTCAAGCAATTGAGTGTGGATGTGATTAAAATGCTGTGCACCAACAAATAATTGCGTTACTGTCTGAAAATGTTGAGCACCATTAGGATGTTTACATGCTAGTTCAAGCTATGTTCTTGCGTGATACGCAAGATGAGAATATCCCTGGTGAGTACATTTTCCATGTTCCGTGCTCCTATGCAGCGGGACACGAAGGTAACAAATTACGTTGGCTTTTTATAAAATGATAACAACATATGGCAAACAATACAGTATCCTCGACAGCTGGTGCCATCCCCCCTACTATTGTGCGAAATCATTGACCGCAGTTGAATTTCACTCTTTCCTTTACACTTTTACCGCATCTGTGTACATCCTTCCCCCTTAAATGGTAGGCCTAAACATGTTTGATTATAGATATCAGTGCACAGTCTCAGACATATAGAGCAGATGTAGCATTGTGTATGCCATTTATAGTTTTATAGTCGACTGCGTCATACATTTGATCAAATATAGATCTATCTCAAAATATTTACAATGAAAATTGCAAGGAAGACATACCAGGATAATATGTCAACAGTGAACACCTTTCCTCATGGCACCCTGTAGGCTGAGCGTCCGGAATACTCCGAAGAAAGCTGTTGGCTCAGTCCAATAATATAACCATGTAAGCATTAAATCTAAAACAAAACTCATATGGATCATCCTCATACATCGCGGTCACAAATAGTATGCACATTCGAACGTTCAGCGGTAAAATGGCATTTTTGATGCTTCAAATCTTCACAGAGGTTTTAATTTTAAAACGTCGCAGCTTCTGGTCCTTATAGTGCAACACGTTGCATATCTGCGTAATGGTTACATCAGTATGTTTCCATCCATGTTTTTCATCGAAATAAAATCTTGTTATGGACCATTCATTTATTTATTTGGGATTTTGTTGTTTATATATATACATATATGTACAATGGGCAATTATACACTGCCCACCAAAAAATATACAATGGAATAGGTCCCACAGCCGGTTTGTGGGTCATGCCGATTGTCTGCGGTCAATTATAATCCACAAACCGGACCGTGGGCAGTATATACCAAGTATAGCTTACCACAATTTCTGGGCATTTATAGATTTCCATAATATCTGGGCAGATTTGATAATTTGTACGTTTCTGAAACCCCCTAGGTAGCGCATTGAATTAAAGGCAAACATGGTTTATAGGCATTTTTCAACTGCCGATAACCCGAACAACTGCCCACAAGACGGTCGGATGATTACAATTCTGCCCATAAACCACCCGACACAACTATATATATATATATATATATATATATATATATATATATATATATATATATATATATATATATATATATATATATATATATATATATATATATATATATATATATATTAATAATGTATTTAGGTCTCGGGACTGAAATATTGAGCTTGAAAACTGGAAATCCAACAAAGCTATGTAGATTTATAATCATTCGGATCGCACCAGAACGGTATACTACATACAATTTCGCTCTACGTAGCCCATTAATACCGAATACTATGAAACCTTGTGGACAAAAAAAAACCAAAACAAATCATACAGTCATGATCATGTCAACAGCTTACTCAGAGCATGCACATTGTGGAATATTTACGTCTTCCGTTAGAACAGTACTGATTTAGCACAAATGGTGTAGCCACAACTTGCTCTTATGCATGAATGTAATTACAAGAGACTGAGTTTACGTGTTTCCTAATCCCTCTTCTGTCCATAACAAGAGTGACCGCTAGGTCTAAAATGTTATCGGTGGCACCTGGAACTTTCCCCAGCGATGTTATTGCGAGTGTGGGAAAATACCCAAGAGAACAGTTTACCTTTGGTAAACTGCGTTTTCTCACCTTCCAGGGATTTATTATATGTACGGCTGTCGGATGTTTGTCACCGAGGCTTTAAAAATTCCACTTAACAGTTCACAAGGTGGGGCAAAAAATCCAAGAATCGCATTCGGCCTTTACAGGTTCCACAAATAATTCAAAATAGGCAGACAGAATACAATGTATTATGCAGCTATGTGGCACTAACTTTTTTCTGCTCAGAATGGTGTTTTTCTTTCGTCCAAAGCACGTAGAGGAAAGCTGTTGACCTGGATGTACATATCATAGATTGCAGCAGGAATGCTGGTATTCCAACGAAAGTTTGGGGTTTTTTTTTGTTTTTTTTGGGGGGGGGGGTGTTTTTTTGTTTTGCTTTTGTTTTTGTTTTTTATACAAGGAATGTGAATCTAGCACCTTTAATATAATTGATTTTTGTTCGTCTGAAGTGCTTCGACTTAGGTCGCTACAGTTATTGAAAGAATCAAATAAAACATGATTTCCGGTGAAAACAGGTGTTGGCTGTTGCAGCTGTGTTTCGGGACATTTAACTGTCTACCTTTCCTAAGAACAGACCTATCCACAACTGAATAATATATACAAGCACCATCGTAGATGTCAGGGTAATTAGAAGTAACCTTAAATCTACAGTTTTCTCACGCTGACGATAGATCGCAGCTTCATGGCCGGGAATTTTATCTTCGAATTTTTTTGTTCTATCACGACATCAGGTGCGCTAGGTAAATGGATAGCCCAATTCACGTAAAAATTACACTGTACAGTATCCAGAACATAATTTTAGAACATCACCGGTGAAGATTGGCAGACCTTAAGGTGTGGCGTTATGAAGCTCTTTACATCTGAAACTGCAGAATTCAAAGATTTGAAAGTTGTGGATAATTACTGACATTCAAAGAAAAATGAACAAGCAAACAGGTTTGTGAAGATGTCCAATATAATTAGTCTCCAAACATTATTTCCAAAAAAAAATTACATATCATATTCCAAATCTGTCGACATGTAAGGCTACAAGAAAATCTCACACCTTTTTGTGTGTTTTCAGATTGAGAAAATTGGTTGAAGTGCGCTTGCTCACATGTGACAAGTGCTTCACATTTGAAGATTTGATGTGCTAGATTGACTTCGTTTGAAGATTGTCAACTTTAAGTGCATACGTCTGCCTCAGTTATCAATAGTTGACGAATAGTTGGCGTAACTGGATAACAAAATAAAAATAAATAATAAAAATTGGGCTATCGGAAGGGGTTCATTATTTTAAAATTGATATTTGCTTACTCTCAATCTTCTATGTCTAGTCGGATAGCAATTCACAAATTTCAATCTGAAAAAATATGTGGTCAGGTAATATATCTAGAGTGATTGAGAATTTAAAAAAAAATCGTGTTGTATTAAGAACCTCAACGTTTAAAATCAGTCGCTAGTTATATCATTGAAGTGCACATTCAAAAATTTATTCCAACTGTGATTTCCACATATTCAAATCTGTAATACTTTTAATTGTACGACACAAGCAGGTGCATATATCTATGAAGGCATGCATTCTAAGTTTTTGTTAAAATGGAATATTCTGTTCAGATAGATTCATATTCCCTGTTTCTCTAGTGCAACAGTAAATTTTAATGATACAGAGCATATTCGAAAACAACATATTTGTTGACGTTTGTATATTAACATCATCTGACATGTTTGTGTTCACAGGTATAAAGTTTCCTGTCTAGTAATGTTCAAAGGCGTTAAATTATTTGCTTTTACTATGCACATGATAGAAATTATTTGATTCTGTTTTCGGGCGAATTCCAGTATCTCCCCCTCCAGACATTTTACAGTGCTCATTTTGTGCACATTTTAAGAGAGGTCATCAGTAGAAAATATGAAAGAGTCCTGTAGTCTTTACAACTGTTTTAGTGCAGTTAAAAGCAAACGTCTGATCCATGATGTTATATATGCAGGTTCAACCAAGAATGTATGATCAACTGTGTGCAGTTGCTACAGGATCCAGCAGATTCACAGGAAATGTATGCTATCCTCGTTTACCTGGCTTTAACATAAAAACAAACACAAAGCAATGTGCATAGGCTTACATCGTCAATGAGTCAGCAAAGAAACCGGGCCTCTGATGATGACTGATCATGGTATGGTTTTGGCCGCTTTGTAAATTGAAATCAGTCATAACCATACGGGTTTTATTGGGGCATAGGCAGAAATATGTGGCAATATTTTTTTGTCGCAGTTGTATGCAATATTGGTAATCAAGAACGGGTACATGACGAGGTGTCACCAGATTTTTTGAAAGTACGGATACACGAACATGTTTTCAGGTGAGATATCACTTGGACAAATGTCGACTAATAGCTCCCAAAAACTGGAGCCCAAGGTCCGCTTCCTGTGAGAAACCCATTTTGTTTTACACAATGTATATTTGAATTCCTCGCTGCTGCAAATATTTGTTATCTTCGACCGAGGTAAGAACAAGTATAGGGAGTTTATTTGGATTGCCGGGCACCTTTATCTTCAACCTTACCCTGTCAATATATATGTCATATCAAATTACTGCCAGCAATCTATATTTAAAAGCAAGTTGAGGTTTTGTTCCGCTGATTTATCTTTTTACCAGATAAAAGGGCTCAGGTGATATCAACACTTCATTTAAACCATCACGTGGCTCAAAAATATATATCGAAAGTACCTGCAACAAAACAACAGCTACAGCAGCAGCAGCAGCAGCAGCAGCAGCAGCAGCAGCAACAACAACAACAACAACAACAACAACAACAACAACAACAACAACAACAACAACAACAACAGCAGTCCTGTAGCAGACTAGCGCATCGTGGTCCTAGTCTGAAGTTGCCATATTTAACAATGAAAATTCTCGTTTTGTTTCCTTTTTCAGTGAATCAAAGCCGTTTATTTAGATGTCGGTAGATAACCTGTATTGTCTTCAAGTTTACGTGACAAATATTGCTTTGCTTTTTGTATAGAACAGCTGTGAGTAGCCCTTACCTGCCTCTTTGGAAAACATTTAGTATATAGGTCATATAGTAGCAGTGTAATAGTGAACAATTGCTGTATGGTGTGAAATATACTACATCCTAAAATATTTTTTCCATCTCCAAGGGTCAAATATCCAACACAAATTAGCATATAATTAATATTCAAAATCAAGTTGGCCAAGTTTTAACTCTTTCAGGACCACGCTTTGGATTGAGTCAACGTTTTTCCTCGTCACGATTTGGCGCGATACGCATGCTGGTATTTGAATGTAAGGCCTCTTTGCAAATAATATTGATATAGTATCCCTTTGATAGTTCAGAAAAGTACATCTTATGACTCGATTTTTGTTACAGTTGGCAGTGAAATAAAAAAAATTTCTTTGTACTTTCCTGTTACTGCCAATCTTTCTTTAAAATGAAAATACTGAAACTTTAAAGAACTTGTATTTACGTTTATTTTTTTACCAAAATACGTTCACCAGATGATATTTAGAAAAGGACATAACTGCCATGACGACATTACGAGGTCTCCTTTGGGTTCCAATAAGAATATACTCTGGAGCTTAAAAAAGCGAGAATGAATATGAATCATTTAACTTATGTCTGGCATCCATAAGATACTATACACAGGGCATGAGACTGGAAACGGAAAGTAAACCCTGTATTTGCTACGATTATTGCCAAACGAGTTATTTTTTTCCCACCGGGGCTACAATTAGCAACCCCCCCCCCCATCATGTCCAGATACTGGAGGCAGCATCTGAAAAAGCAGAAAGAAGTGATCATTTGGAAATAATCTATGAACTGTGTGCTTACTTCGTATCTGGAAAAATAATGAACGTTGCGGAAACCGCAATAGGAAAGACAGACAGATCATCGTAAGTTAAGGATATGTTGATACTACGCGAGTAGATTCATTCATGCAAATATCCCCAAAACGTTGGAACTACAAAACAAATAAATAGAAGAGAGCTTTGTTCAGTATGATAAACAGCTATGAATATACGTACCGCATACACACAGTGATTCGAGGAGCTCTTCTTTTTTTATTTAAAAAAAAAAGAACATCTAGTCATCGTTTAGAAAGACCACCCCGTACCCTCGGGCTTGGGTAGGTCCTACTAAAGCAGATGCTACTGTGGACCTGTAGGTTGCATTTCAAGTTCTTTTGTAAATCATCCCAAATTATGGTGCACGTAGGTCTACTTTTTATAAGAACGGGCACCCTCCACAAGCAACCTTGCCATTGCGCAGTAAGTCCGGGATTACTTTGAGGAAAACCTCATTAACTCTCTCACACTGCCATAAAATAGTAAAGCTACCTCATTGGAGGATCTCGCGGCCCAGAAAGTTCCTACCTGGCCGGACTCTCCAAGTCTATGTGCAGCAGACGAGGACATATCAGGCTTGGTATGACCAAGGCCGCCCCGGCCAGCGGGTTCTCTACGAAGATGGTTCGGCTTTTATCCAGTATTTATAAAAATGCCTTTTATTTAAAATTGAATAACAAAATCTATTATTGTGATATGTTTTCCTTCTAGGAATAAAGGCATGCGAACACTGTGGCCTTACGCGGTACATTTCATGCGCGTAACAATATACTTCTACAGCTTGATGTTTATGGCACAACGGCACAGCCAGACCTTTAGATCACACTGTTCAGTTAGATGGTCAGCCAATACAAAGGATCTGCCGCATGTCTTGTACTTTGCCCCCCCCCCCCCCCGAGTTCTTTCTAGTAAGAAAGGAAATTAGTGTCCATGCTTTACCAGGAATATATGAATTTCTACTGGGTGGTTTTTAGATCTCTACTGAGTGGATATGGTCTGCATTATTTTCTTGTCTGTATTTTCATCATTTTAGGCACATTCAGCTTTAGCAATTGGATACAAGGAAGGGCACTGTGGAGTAATGTTGCAGGGTCATCTCTTGTGACACAAAGTTGTTTTGATGTGCATAATGCCGAAATTCTGATTCACTGATATAAGAACTAGTAGGACTCTTCGTGTAATGAATTATAGATGACCTTGTCAATCCAATTGCACTTTTTTCACGTAAGCTGAGCGCGACAGTCCTTCTGCAAGATAGGTATTGACGTTAGAATGCATACTATGAAAACACCAAGGTGTTTTTCATGGTGAAATCAGACCCAAAATTTAAGCCACACTTTGCAAATTTCAGTTCTAGTACATAATTTGTTTGTTTGTTTATTTGTTCGTTCGATCGTACATTCATTTATTCATTAGATTTTCCTTTTAAATAAAATTTTCCTGAGACACTTTTGCAGAATACAAAGAGGAAGAAAGAGGAATGAGGGGAAGAAAGAAATAGAGAAACGATGACAGAAAGGAAAAAGAGAAGAGCAGAAAGAAAAAGAAAGACCGAATGAATGAAGAAAAAATTGAAATTACCGGTGTCGAGGTTTCTCAACATAACAAGCTGTCTAGATTATTTTTGCATGTGTCTGATGTGGTGCAAACTAATAACCACCTTGAGTCTAGGTACTCTTTTCCCTGGAAAATGATCAGGGTGCGGTCATGCTACAACCAAGTGCGAAATGTGTCTCAGTAATTAGACCCATATGTACCGCAAGACTGCAATGTTGCCATGATAGTTAGTGCCATATGCTTTCGCGCCCCCTCCATAACGCAGAGATCAAAGTATGCACATATTATTTTCATATGTATCATCTGTCATCATACGTAAGCTTCCTGTTCCGTTAATGTGCTACCTACACTTTTGGGGTCTTCATTTAAGTGATTCACGGATACAAAATACTCCGCGTTATGTTACTGGCAGGAGACCAGTCCAAACAATTTAGTAATGTCTCAACAGGTCACCATTACCGTTCATTTATGTCTTTTTCGTAAATTGAAACATAAAACAAAACACCCCCCCCAAAAAAGAACTTTGACATGTTAAGTAATTTCAAAATGAGCAAAATACGTTTTGTGTCACGCACAAACCGGTACGTATTCACTGGGATCCACTACCAATATTGCTGCCACTAAAAGTTAAAACTTACTTGATGAAGTCAAAATACTAAATGAACATCAAGGGGTTGGAAAGAGTACGCAGGCGGTCCTAGTGTATCGAAAAAAAATGTTGAATAGGAATATGTTATCTTGTGGTTTTCCCCGATAAATTTATTTCAAATATGCCACAGTAAAGCGACCAGAAGGAGCAGACGACAGTTACAACTACCAGTACCTGTCAACCAGTTTGCTTGCAAATACGTCAATAAGCTTTGGACACAACGTCACCAACATGTGCGCAGCTTGTGACATGATCTGCACCTTGCTCACATTTTAAGCAATTGCGTGAGATAGGAAGGAGAGTTAGACCTGGCCTTAATAGTGAAACAAGCTATTTAGCACACTTTTCAATGCAAAGGATATTGCACATGTTTCAACAGTACACCTTATACTGTCACATTTGGTTCTTCATTAACCTGAAGCAAACACAGAACATTTGCAATTCTTGATTATTGGTCCTTTTTCGATATCAAGTGCCGATATTAATAAACGGACATGGTTTTGAGAGTTAGATTAAAAACCCTCAGAAAGTTAATTTATTCTTTTTTCCTCTCATTAAATTTTGCATTAGGCTGCTCAATTGGCTTTTTGCTTAAAAGATAATTCCTTCATGTAGGCGCAAAATTAATGTAGGTCCCAAAACGACTTGTGCTAGTTGATGAACCTGAAGGAGGGACTTTGGTGACCATTTCGTCTGCAGACAGAAAACCAATTGAGTTTTCAGCACTGTATATTTATAAACGTCTCTTTACAAACTGCAACAACGTTCTCAACAACAAACAACATATAATGCGATCGACTTATGAGGTTAAGTAGTAGCAATGAGTGTTTTTTTTTTATTAATCATGTATATTAGGATAAGGAGTCTTGCAGTTACATGTAGTTTCCGTGGACGATAAAGGATGTAACACTGTCCATGATTTTTCTTCAAGATTCACATACATATCTGGCAGGCCTATCTTAGAAAACAACTTTATGTTATTTAAATCTTTCCGTCTGTTTGTCGAACCCTCCTTGAATTATTCGTCTTCAAAACGATATTTTTGATTCCGAACAGTACGTTGTCGGTTTTTACTCAGGGCGTGTGGTCCACTGTCTGATTTATAGGAGGGTCGGCATGGGGTGTCCCGTACTGGCGTACTGGAAGCCCTCTTGTTTTACGTACTTCGCACTATCCAAAATTTTGAAAGATTTTTTCCTTTTCAGTACTGCGTACTCTGGAAAATTAGTTACTTGTACCAGCGTACCATAACCCCCCTTACCCCCCTTCTTACAGCGCAAAAGAGTTTAGGAGACCGGTCTGGCACGCGGAAATCCATGCTCCATGGGGGTTGTGTGCTGCAATTTTATGATAGATAGCCTTTTTAAAACTAAGGATTTGCTACTTTAACAACGTTTTGCTCAGTTCCGCTCTCAATAATACACGAAACTTGTGTACCGACACAAACATGATGTGTACACATCAGCTACCATAAAAATTGAGGTTTTATCCCCCTTTCTCTTTTCCCCACCCAGGTCCAAAACTCTTTGAAGCCAAACGCTGATCACTGCACACACACTCTCGATCTGCTTGTTTGTCACTTTCTCTTAATATCTTAATTGTCAGAGCAGCTGCCTGTGTCCAGTTTCCTTTGCTTCATAGTAAAAAATGGATGCATAAGTTCACTTTCTGTGTGTCAGCCAATTTTTATGATCAATGTGTCAATTCAATATAGCATTTTCTGAAAATTAACATGATTACCACATTTTTGTTTAAATTTGAAAAGAAAAGTTACTGGATGAAGCTAATTAGAGTCCCTAATCTATTGACTAAAGTGCTATCTCAGTGATTACGTAATAGCAATTAGGTTGAGTTAATGGGTGTTATTTGAAGTCCTGGTCAAGTCTGACCCCTGTAGCCAAGGCTTGCAAGGAGAAATGGAGGTGAAAACCTACGTGCGAAATGGCCTTTAGCCGGGTATCTTTAGCTGAAGTGCATACAGCATGGTCGAATTGTGTTGTATCCATTTGACATATCCCGTCCTGTCTCAGGCTCTATCCATCTGAAAGCGCCACATAAAGGTTACTCTGCAATAAAACATATAAACGTTGTTTACTGTGATATTTGATGTAAGAAAGAGAAGCTCCTATGAGAAAAGATATCCTAATAGATACATAATGTAATTAAGCAAGCGTCTTATGACTGCTTTAATAATACGCTAACTGTTATTTTCATTTTAAGAAATGTGTTCCATCTATTCGTGTACCAGGTAACATGATCAACGCGCAGTGTAAGGCGTACGGTGGAAACAGCAGATTTAGAAGCCAAAGGCACCAATATGTCATACTGCAATGTTATACGCATGGATGATACACAATCACATAATAGCGACATAACTTTTGTAATTTTGCCATCAGGTTGATATGACCTTTGTATTTTTCTCATTGGCTGGACAAGACCTTTGTACAATGAAAACTCTTTATAATGACACCATCTGTTCCCTAAGAAATGTGTCGGATAACTGAATATGTCAGATAAATAAGTCAAATAACAAAGAAAATAAACGTTTCCCGATGAAAATTTGTGCCATTATATTGAATATGTAGGATATCTGAGTGTCGTTATAATGAGGTTTTACGGTAATATTTTCATTGACCTGTTTTGACCCTTGTAATCTTCTCATTGTCTAGCTGCCTCCTGTAGCTTTACTTGTTGCACAGTACATGTGTTTGCATTCAAGTCGCTTTACTATAAATTCTAGTATCAGTTGATAGCAGATGTATCCCTTTATATTCTCTTTTGTGGCATTTTCCGTCTGTACGTTTATCTGGGGAATTAAATAAACTGCAAGCTAATGATTTATCATGCGTGACTTTTATCAAAACAGTCCAAATAAAAAACAAAAAAACCCCGAACGAGTCCAAATGCATAAACTGATGAAAACCAACTCTAGCTATAGATGCTGTGTGATAACACCATATTGATTTTTTTCCCAGATAAGTTATTGACCCAAATCAGGTCAAATTTGTTGTGTTTTATATATATATATATATATATATATATATATATATATATATATATATATATATATATATATATATATACACACATATTCATTTATGTTCGAAACGAGCAAGACTCTTGCCTCCAAAGCAGACCCAAGCTGCGTATTTTGTCTACTCCGTTGGGAACTTGGTCTGCTTTGCAGGCAAGCAAGACTCAAACTTGCAACCTTTGGCACCAGTCGTCTAGCTATAATTGCCTATATAATTACATGTATTGTATTTTCTTTTCTAGGAAACCACGTGACTATAAAAGCAAAATGATGGGTATCTTATTTGCATAATAGGGTTATGGCTTCGCCTAATACTCCCAGAAGTGTTTACATTTGGCAATAATTTCAGGTTAAAATGTGATAGGTAAACCATAATTGATGGACATTTAAACAATTAGATCTGGCACTGTACTTAAATCACTGGCCTGCGTCCCCCTGTGTGTTGAAACAGACGAACACATCAAAATGAGGATAATCTAAGTAGCCATAAAAAAGACGCGACTGGTGGGATAACGTAATAACAGATGAATCAAATATCACTATGTTCCAGGACATATCTGGCAAATTATAATAATCACACTCATGTGCAGAGAGTGAATGGTAAAAAGGGTCTTTACAAGCACTAGACCTAATAAACAGAACAATCTGCGTCTGTCTACGACTCTGGTGGTGCGATTTCTTGAGAATTATCAAATACTGAGCTAAATCTGGGTGACCGCCAGCAACTTAACTCTTCAGTTTCAGTGATACGTTTTGACGAGTCAACAGCTTTCTTCGGTCGGCTGAGAGGACATTCAGCCCAAAAGTCAGCGAGGAAAGCTGTTGGCTTGGATCATTCTTATCGTCTCTGCAGCTGTATGCACACAGGTAAGTTGAATGACAGGTAAAAAAAAAATTGAATCTGCTTTCATTATGTCACTTCATAGCATGTCGACTTTGATAGAAATGGGCTATAAAAGGGTCAAACTGTCCGAAAAGCAGAACGGTTTTCTGGGCAGGTGAGCTGTAAGCAACTAATTTCCAGATGCAACCGGTACTGATATTCATTCAGAGAGGTAGTGTCTTAAGCCCTTTTTGTATTGAAAATAAGTTCAATGGAGAAAAGTGGAAATTTATTTAAAAGTGGAAATTTATTTACAGCATGGTTCGTAAAAATAATTATATTATATGGTCCACACGGAGCCCTTGCAATGTGCAAAATGACTAACTGTGGAAATAGTTTTAAGCTTTTTATGCCAATATGAAATGTAACATGATGAAAAATATTGTGCCGTCTTTAGGCTAGCGGCAAATGCTGCAAAAGTGCCCTAAAAATAGGTGCAACCCCAACCAAAGGTATAACAAAACACAACCTATATCAAAATGTGCGCACTTGTCTCCTCTTTACAGAAAAATAGGTTGTGGAGTCCGAAAAGCGTTTTTTGGTATGTTTACACGCCCGTTTCTATGGCAACCTCTATTTTTTGTGGAAAATGACTACTTTTCACTATTTTTTTTAATATATGGCATAATTTTGAAGATAAGCACTCCAAATTTTATCAGAAGGTAGCACTAACCTTACTCTTTCAACAGGCGTGAAGCGTTTAAAAATCATTCGATTAACATCATTTTTATTATAATTATATGCAAAATTTTGTCATCTATTTGGCAATATGAATACCTCTATTTGACGATGTTGTTTGCCGCAATTGCCAAATTACCAAAAATGGGGGTAAATGTTAAATGATGAAGGTAATATATTTCCAGGGATATATTGATACCAAATTTACTGGAGTATATGAAGTAGACACCATTGCATGTATGCAAATTAGGCTTCAAATGTTGGGGTTTTTGAAGCCATTCTAGAGATGTATATCACACATTATGTGCTGTACCAATGCAAAAAGTTACATTTCCTTGAAAAGTGCTTCAAAGCATATAGAACTTAGAATCCCAATCGTCTTATCAACATTTTTCGTTCACAGCTTTACTGAAATTTTATGGGTCCGCCACGGGGGGTGGGGGGTTGGGCGGGGGGGGGTTGCGGGGGCATTATGTTTATGGGTTGTCTGGTCTGGCTAGCTTCTGCAAAAGTGCTTTCTCCAGAACGCATTGTTGGAATATGAGCAAATTTATCATATATATTACCGAAAAAAAAAAATGGAGTGAAGAAAATTTAGAAACCCTATCATTAAATTTATGCAAATGAGGTCATCTTCAAATTAGGATTTTATAATTATAAGTTTTTATAATTTTATGTGTTGTGTTGTAGAGGCACCAGAAAGCACAAATCTGGGCACATTTCTTTGACTTCCAGAGTCCATGTCGGATTCTAACTCTGCTATGTGATTGTCTCATTATCAGTGTTATTGAGAATGACTGTTCATATTGTCAAAATGTGTTGCATGATTGATAATATACACATGGTGAACTGGATTAGTTTCTAAAATGAAGCTTGGACCTGGTACGAACACCCAATGTATTTGCAGGTTAGATAATTTTGTACCTTGAACCTAAAATCATGAACCTGGAACCGCCATCCAAGAAGCCACCCCAGCCAAGCTAAATCCCAATACCTGTGTTTTAAGTAGCAAAGCTCTCAACACAGGGAAAGGGACTGATTACAAAACTACTTTGGACAAGATACGATATACGCTTGCCTCCACCACAGACCAATCAGCTGCTCAACAACTGCCTACTGAGGATGCATTTGAGCAACATGTGAAAAGGGCACAATACCAATGTGCCATCTGGTGCCACAATGGCATTGATCAATTACATACAGCTCTTAAAGCACTATCATTTCGAGATATAACAAAAATTAATGAATATTTGGGTCTTACTGATTCAGAACACACATTTCCGCAAAATGTTTGTGAAATTGTGTACGCTTACACGACAACTATTCGGAAACCAGATTCTAACAAGAAAAAATTAGATCAAATGTTTTGCAGCATTCCTTTCAAACACAAAATTATTGATTCACTAGACATTCAGTCCCTTCTCAAATTGAAATTTGTTCGTAACATGATTCCCAAGGAGTGCAAAATAAAAGACCCCCCCCCATCATTTCCTATAAATATGGCAACAATATTGGACAAAGTTTCATGAATTACAAGCAAATTCTGGCTTCCATTACTCTTGAAGATATCGCAGCGAATCAAAATTGTGACTGTATGTCTAACAGTAAATATTCTGATTTTGTTGATGCATACCACAAACAAGTATTTAAAGATAATTTGGATAACATACAAAACTCAAGTTTAAAAGAAATTATGAAAAAAGGTACAAAATTTCGGATATGTCCCAAGTTGAACATTGACAGTATATTTCAGTACACATGTGATGCATTTGATTCCTACTGCATGAAATGGGCAAAGAAAGAAAAAATAGAATTTCAGAAATTTAAAGGATGGTTATCAAACTTGAAAAAAGTCATTAGAAGAAGAATTTATTGTTACAAATCCCACATTAAGAATTTCAATACGGTTAATCTAAAACAACCTGAAGTTTCAAAAGCAGTCAAAGAACTACAAGAAAGTTTTGTAGTCACTACCATAGATAAAGCAGGGAACAATCTTGGGATCATCTACAAAAAATATCATCTGGATGTTTTGAAAAAAAAAATGGTAGAAACAATATTTCAGACATAAGAGGAAATGACGTATATAAATTACACAAACAATCCATTGATAATTTGATAGATATGCATAAAGATGAGATGAAAAGGAATTTTGATATCAAAATTTCTGAAGAGGACTCCTCTATTCCACTATTGTTCTGGATACCCAAATTACATAAAAACCCTTTTAAATCTAGATTCATAGCCGGTGTTGCAAAAGGTACAAGAAAACAATTATCAAAAAAAAGGAACATTGTGTTTGACTGCGATTAGGAATCATATTCGTAAATACTGTAATGCAATTTCTACAAACAATGAATTAAATTGTTTTTGGAGTATTAGCAATTCTTCCGAGTTTGTATCTAAAATCAAAGATGTAAAAGCAAAATATATCAAATGTTTTTAATTTTCTACACTGTACACAAATCTACCCATAGATGAAGTCAAAAGTTCACTTTCAGAATTTATAAGCAAAATGTTTAACCATAACGGTAAACCATACATTAATATTAATTCATATACAAGGAAAGCATAACACAACAAATATTCAAAAAGAAACATTGAGTCGTACACTGTTGAAACTTTGATAGATGCTATAAAAATTTTTTTGGATAATACTTTTGTTCAATGCGGACCACTGGTTTTTCAACAAATAAAAGGCATTGCAATGGGTAGCAACTGCTCCCCTTTACTGGCAGATTTGTATTTAACCTGGCTTCAGTTTAAGAATATGGATAAAGTGAAGAAAAAACACTTTCAAATGGCTACAACGTAAGATATATTGATGACATTGCCTGTGTAAATGTACAAACTTTCAGTAAAATTGCAAAAGAAATTTACCCAAAAGATATCCCTTTGGAGGGTAACAATTCAGATGGTTTCAGAGATGTGTTTTTGGACTTGGATATTCAGGTCACTAATGACAGGTTTTGTATTAAAGTCTATCACAAAATAGATGAGTTTAACTTGAAGTAGTTAATTATCCTTTCCCAGACAGTATTATTTCGGATACTATTGGATGTAATACGTTTTTTTCAAAGACTTTGAGATTTGGTCGTATTTATTCTAAATTTCAGGACTTTGCATCTAGAACCAAATTTTTATTTACAATAAACTTGGGTCAGGAGGATTCAAAGGTATAATTTTGATCAAATATTTCTACAAATTTTGCTGTAGGTATCCCGAGATGGTTAGAAAGTTTGGATTCAATAATTTTAGAGATTTTAGACTTACTTTTTTTTCGACATAATTTTATCTTTTGGCATCATTCTGTTTTAATGTACACCTTTCAGACATTTTAAGCTAGGTTGTTTTGTCTTAGGTTAAACCCCCAGGGGCTATCGGTAGCGAATAGTGGCCTACGACAGTTACAAGCTTGCCTAATTGTACTTGATATCTGGTTAATATTTTCATTGCATTCTCTTGACTGAAATACAAATGACTATTGGTAGCAAGCAGCGGCCTACGACAGTTACATGTTTGATTAATTGTACTTAAAATCCTGTTAAGACAAATTGTTTCGATAGCATGTTTTTGGCATAAATGCTAATGACCTTCATTCTTTTCTGACATGCCTAAATCCACATTCACTCAATATTAAAAATATACTCAAAAGTGACAGTATTTCTTCAAATATCACAAGCCTGACACATTATGTTGATACATTGACTCAGGGTTGGCAATGAAATAGAGCTTGATTGCTTGAAGAGTAGGTGTCATCATGGAGTTTGTTTTGCATTTCTGGTGCAGGATGTACATTGTTGCAGTCATTATTTGGATTTCCCTTGGTTTATACAGGTGGTCTAGCTGCAACTATTTATTTTACAATCACTGGGGCTGAATATAATGCCCCAGCTTGTTTCCACTTCAGTTTAACACTGGCGGATGGTTTAACTAAAATAAGATATCCAGCTAGAAAGGGTAGATATTGGTTGAGGGGTAAGTCAAATTGTTCTTAACTGAACCTGTACTACACAAATTTGGTAAATATAGTTTGTTTGCCTCGTATTCTTCTTTCATATTGAAGGTCTGCATTTATAAGCAAAACTTCACGTATTTAGCTAATTCATCATTTGCCACTTTCATATTTATTCATTATTATGTGGGTTGACTTTGTTGAATATTTAGCTAAGACAAGGAGCCGCTACTCAGAGAAACATATACGGGTAAAAGGCTCCGAAACATGTTGAGTAGTTACCCGCCGAAGACCCTTTAATTTATTTCGGCTAATACAGCCGATGTCAAAATTTTACAGAGGAATGTGTGCAATTTGGACTCTAGTACTTCTATATGTATATAGGTTATACAGAGACAGGTTAGCTTATGGAGAGTAAAGAGTTTGGACTGCGGTATAGGGTAATGACTACTAGGAAGTGGCTTTGGACAAAAAGACACCAATACAACAGTCACATTCCTAATCCTAAAGTGTGGGATCCCGATGGTAGCGGCTGGGAAATGTCTAATGATGGCTACCTCAAGCATTTGATGGATACCAACGAGCTAGCCCCACTGGAATTCCGCAACCTGACTCATATGTATTGCACCGATATTGAGTGTACTGTGAAAGTGCCGTTCCCTTAAAACAGGACTTAAATGTACAGAATTATGTGCATGCTTTGGACATGAGTCTGCAAATGACACTTCTGACACTGAAGCAGACAGTGATGATGAGGAAGATGATGATTGAATCTTGGCGTAGAATCTCCAAACTGTGACCATCATTAATCCGCTTTCTGTTTTAGTGTGTACATGTACTTATACTGTTTTCCTTTACTAAAAGGCATCTTGAATCATGGCTTGATGCCAGAGATACATTAGTTATGTTGCAGGACTCCATGGCATGGTTCACTGTAAATTACGTGTAGGTGTGAATACATGGTACAAAGTACTATCTTACTTTATCAGTTGTATTGGCAATTATTATCACGGTTCCCTAAGCGAAGATGACATATGATAGCCATATTAGCATATTAATTAATATGCATATGGTATACTCATATAAACATGATAAAAAAAACTTGTATGAGCACTGTTCCTAATCATTTTCCCTTTTTTTAAAAATAAACGAAACTATATCTTAGTAAATATTGGATGTTACCCGTCGCACATTACTTAATTTCGATGTAAATTTTGTATATTTGCATAAATTAACATATGATAATTAGGCACTTTGAGCAACTCTGTATTTTGTGACTATATTAGAGCAATTGAGCACATTTGGGTGTTTATTTAGCCTTTCCACAGGCAGTATCACCAAATTTATTATTTTTAAGGACAAATTTTAGTTGTCTCAGAAATGGCATAGGTTGTCATAGAAACGGGCAGAAATATATATGATAAAACGCTTTTCAGATTCCACAACCTATTTTTTCATGAAGAGGACATATATACCTATAAGAAAATATAGGTTGTAACTTGTTATACCACCTGTTGGGGTATGACCCCCGAAGGGCCCTCTATGCCGCAGGTCTACTTATAAAGGCGCTGCTTTAAAAGCAAATGGGCATGAATCAATATTGTATGCCACATTCACACATGTTTATGAAAACTTCAGTGAACATTAAAGCCAAAGTAAACGTAACATCAGAAAAAAACTTTATTTTTTACGAAACCACCGGGAATAAGAATAATATGATGTAAACATAATGTAATCCAGAGCATCAGAATATACATGTAGGTTATGATCAAATGAAATACAACATTTTTACATTTTGCCTCAACACTGGTGCATTTGGGGATATATAACTGCAAAGATGTTGGCATCCAGACTAATATATATATATATATATATATATATATATATATATATATATATATATATATATATATATATATATATATATATATATATATATGTATATATATATATATACATATATATATGTATATATATATGTATATATATATACATATACATATACATATATATATGTATATATATATATATAAACACTTAAAACTACTACAACTTTTACTTTGCTGGTCTGATCTGATTTGTATCGTCTTTACATCAAAATGTTTCCTTTGTTAACATGTTTTGTATGAGAGACTGTCAAGAGTAGGGTTTATTTCGACTTTGACTCCAGCGAAATTAGATACATCATGGGTAAAAAGGATGCAAAGTTTTTCATCAGATCAACTCGTTCATGCGGTTCGCTGAGATGGTGGGATTTTTTACAATTTCAATGATGCTAGTATCGTCGGCAAACAATCTCATGTGATATAAGATTGTTTGCCGACGGTACTAGCATCATTGAAATTGTAAAAAATCCCACCATCTCAGCGAACCGCATGAACGGTGATTTGAGAAAAGTTGACCAGTGGGGTAATCTTTGGCACGTCTTATTTAATGCATTGAAATCTCTTTTTCTAATATTTTCGACAAAACGCGACAAATATGAGCATCCTCCATTACTTCTGGGTGATCAAGTCATACCAGAAACAACCAGCCATACTCACCTGGGGATAACTCTATCTTCAAATTTAACGTGGAATGCACATATTGGGAGAATTATGGATAAAGCCATTAAACGTCTTGCTGTCGTGAAGAGACTGAAATTCAAACTATCTAGAAATACCTTATGCAAACTATATCTCACTATGGTGCGTCCAATACTTGAATATGGGTGTGTACTTTTTGATAATTGCAGCAAAGTGTTTTCGGACCTTCTTGAGTCCGTGCAATATGAAGCGGCCAGAATCTGCACGGGCGCTCGCCGCCACACCTCGCTTGACCGTCTACTCTCTGAATTAGGGTGGCAAACTCTAGCAGACCGGCGTAAATATTACAACCTAGTTGCTTTCTTCAAAATGTACCACGGATTGTGTCCCGAATATTTATCAAGTATAGTACCCTTAAAACCAGCCGATACCAGTGGTCGTGGTCTTAGAACACCGCAGTATTTGAGACAGGTCAAATTTCGTACAAAACGGTTTGGTGATTCATTCTTGCCTTCAGTAATTAAATCGTGGAACGACCTACCGGACGACATACGTAGCTCTATTTCTCTATCAAAATTCAAATTAACCCTCTAACAAACTTTGTTGGCCACTGATAATGTCCCCCCATACTACGCTCATGGTGACCGTTTTGCCAATATTTGCCAAACCCAGCTACGTCTACGTCAGTGACGTCTACACACACATCTCTTCAAAACAAACGTTATAGCCTCTTCATCGTGTGATTGTGGTCATCCCGTCGAAGATATTATTCATTTCTTTCTCTTTTGTCCACTACATGCTGCCCCCCCCCCCCCGTTTAAACCTGTTGAAGTGAATTAGAGATATTGTCGCACCAGGGGTTCACTCAAGCTTAATGGTCCACGTAGCTAGTGAACGCTTGGTGGAAAATTCTGTTATATGGCAACACAGACTTTACACTTGAAGTTAACCAACAATTTTTTTCAAGTGTACAAAAATTCATAATTGATACTCGGAGGTTTCACTTTTAAGGTCTGGTGTGTCATATGTTGCTGAAACTAATTTGAATCCCTAATAGATGGGTTATTTGTACATTTTATGTGAGGTATAAACTCGACAATGTATGCTTTCTTGTGATATATAGGACTGTAATGCTTTCCGTTTAACATGTATCTTTTATTGTACTTGTCCTGTGCGTTTTGTACATAGACCATGTGTTGCGTTGTATGTCTGGAGAACCTCCAGATTAGTAATTTTGTACTACCTAAGCAATCCAGGTAAAATAAATATGTTTATATTATAAGTCCTGATAAGACCATTAAAGCATCACATTCGAGTGAGCCAGCCTATTTCTCAATAGGCATAGAGTATAAACAGGGAGTCTCCATCACAATACTGGATACAGGTTCACGGATTTGTCGTGCAAGTTCCGCTTGAGCGGTACATTACGACGCCAGTCTCATTTATGAATCTGTAGTTAGCTACAAGATGATAATTAGGCCTTTTACCCCACGTTTTGAAGCAGAATAGGAACGAATTTATGAGAGTGTTTGTGCAATAATACTACTATAAATTAGTCTTGTGCACAACGCGGAGAAATTTAAGCAAAAGTGATTAGGCTTCACAATTTGAAAACAGAGCTCCGTACCCAGAGAAAGAAGAAACAAACGAGGATTTGAAAAAGGAACTTTAATAATTTCCGACATCATAGGTGGTAATGAATGTCATTGACATAATATCCTGCTGCACAACCGAAAGAGGAAACCTGGTCACGGAAGACTGTGGATGGACTGAGAAAACGCGATTTTACCGCTGATTCAGTCACGCTGACATTGATCGTTAGTGGGCCATTAAAACATAGTCCTGCAAACATTCCAGACATTACGTTGTTGGCACCGATGTCACAGTTTTCTCTCCGGAATCACAGTGGACGGTGGTGAGATGACTTGACGAGCACTGTGAGAAGGAAAGGTGGCTATGTTCTCGACAGGTCAAATCAGGGCGCGGTTCCCAAGCAACATCGCTTCGGCTGACTTTAGGACATCTAGGATTTGTCAAGATGTTGTACACCATACGTTGTTGATTACGAGAGGCAATAGCATATAGTTGTTGACACTAGCAATATCACGATGACCTCTCAACTACATGATGGTGGATGAATAAAACCTTTGTTCGAGTTATTTTTAACAGTACTTACTTTATTGCCAATATATAAGGGTGCCAAGTATGAAACAGGTATGATTTCATTTTGAAACACATTTACGTGGCGCTGAATCGAACACATTTATTTAAGCATCTTGCTTTTTTGGTGTAGTGGCCATGTGGATGTGATGTTGGTGTAGTAATCTGTTGAAAATGGCCAAGAAACTTTTTTTTTCTCTTCAAATGCTGCATCAAAATTTGCACATTACGTAAGTCCTGCATTTTATCTTGTGGGACTTCAAACAGGGTTCAGTATATTAAAATCAGTGGCATAATTGGAACGTATTGTTCTGTTCAGATTTTTTTCGAACTTTTTGAGTTTGTACCACCACAAAGGAATAACAAACGTAAATTAAGGCTGTTTGAATGAATTTTTAGCGGTGCGTAGAGTAAAGGACCGAGAAAAATTAACACTATCCATTGCTATTTTCTGATGCAACATTTTCAGTATATACATTGGAATCTCCAATTGAGACCTACTCCAGAAAGAACCCGTTTCCGTATTCAGACAGCCAATTTACAGTCCCGTTTCGGTTAAAGTACCGGATATTACTACTACTACTACTACTACTACTACTACTACTACTACTACTACTACTACTACTACTACTACTACTACTACTACTACTACTACTACTACTACTACTACCACTACTACTAATACTACTCCCACTACCACTACTACTACTGATGATGATGATGATGATGATGATGATGATGATGATGATGATGATGATGATGATGATGATGATGATGATAATAATAATAATAATAATAATAATAATAATAATAATAATAGCTTGCTTGTAGAGTGATCAATTCCAATGATAGGAAAGTTGGAATTATGCCATTTATATCAAAGAATAAAGCAAAGGGCCTGGCATTGATGTTCAAGTGACACGTCTTTGAATATTACAAAACCTTCATTCATATCTTTCGCAGTCACAATTTTGGGTCCTGTTTGCTAAAATAGATTTGAAAGAAAATAAAGCAACACACACCCACACAAATGTATAAAAGCTATTCGAAGAAAGCGTATTTTATGCCCCTGGATATTCGACGTTACGTAACTATTTATTTCCCAGAAATCTTGGTGCGGGTGCTTTAATTTCCTTTTGTTTCAGTGGTACTTATATATTCATGTTACATTGCGCAGGGTCAATTATCCTGATTGGCTGCACCTTTTGTCTTCCAGTTTGAAAATCCCCTTTGGTCTCTTTCTGTCACAGCTGCCGACCAGTTCAGACGTTTACCTCTGTGCATTTTGGTTTTAAAGATTTTCAAATTTGTCCCGCCCTCCTCCCCTGTGGCACTAATTAAATGATTCTTTGTGTCTGGGCAGGTTTTATGCCTTCCACTTGCCAAGCCTTTCTTTTGGGCTGCAATTCTTACATCTTCACTGTTTTTTAAATCGGCTGAAATTGGGGGGGGGGGGCATTGTGGCGAATTGGTGAGAAGAAATTAGCCTCCAGCCCGGAAAAGCAACAGAAATCCTGGTGTTTGGCAGACACCATCCTTGGCAACAAGCTATAAGCTCTGATCACATCCCACTTGTGTATTATTCCGACTTGAGAACTTGGCATCGAGAATGACTCAGACTCAGATTCAGACTCAGACTCAGACTCAGAGAAGTTTATCTGACTAAATGCGTGCTCGTCAATACATTTCAGTGAGTATACAGTGTAATGTGACAATTATATAATTTTATTAAATACAAACAAAATAGTCAGGATGACCTCCGTTAAGGATTCCAATCCGCTATCATGGGGGCCACCAAAAATAATTTCAAAAAGTCAAAAGAACAAGCACCTAAACTTACGTAAGATACAAAGCAATAACATAAGATGTAATGAAATTGAATCAAAAAGAAAGAAAATCTACTGAAAGAAGTAAGCAGAGAACAAAAATAGAACAATCAGTTGCTGCAAACAAAGCAATTAGGAATGGTACGTACTTCAGAATATTGAGCTAACAAATGGGTTTTGATCTATTAAGAAAAGCCGGAATATGAATGAGTATCGACTTTTTCTTTGATATTTTGAGGCGATGCATGGAATGTGGATGGGATGAAATAGCGAATACTATTTTAGTGGTATTTCTAGAGGGGAGGGAGTAAGGAGGGACATGTTTGTATTTAGTATCATGTATGTGTGTGATTGGTAGCGGAGTAAACATATTTTCAAAATAACGCGGTAGCTGGTTAAGGTTGTATCTATAATAAAATTTTAGGGCCTTTAAATACAATAAATCTTGAATTTTTAGTAATTTTAGTCGTTTCAAAATTGGTTCAGTATGTGCCGAATAGGCCATGCGGTCGACTAAATGGATTGCTTGCTTTTGTAATTTGACAACACGATCACAGTTATGAGCCCACGCAAGAATAGCGCAATTTAGATGGGGTAAAAATAATGAATTATAGATAAGCCAAATTCCTTGAGTGGTCAAAAAATTGTCAAGCCTTTTTAGAGTACCCATGATTCGAGAAAGTTTGTTAGCTATTTTATTAATGTGAGCAGTCCAGCTAACGTTTTCATGAATTAGTAATCCCAGAAAGTCGAATTCAGTAGTTCTTTCAATGGAGATGCCGTCTATTTTGAGATCGATGTTAAGATCTAGTTTACGCTGAGGAAAGTGAAAAACCATAAATCTAGTTTTAGAGATGTTCAGGGACAATTTATTGGCCACAAGCCAGTTAGTTATTTTTGTTAATTCGAGATTTACTCCACGAGAAGAATTTTTTCCCCAGCATTACCACCATTGTAATTGAAAGAGAACAGAGAATTGACCAGCGTCGCGTCATCGGCGTATAGTATTGCATCAAAATTTTTAAAGGACAAATGAATATCATTAATGTATATCCTAAAGAGAAGGGGACTTAAAATTGATCCTTGTGGCACACCTATTAAGATGGGTAAAGATTCCGAATGTGCGTCGTTAATCTCCACCAACTGAGATCTATTGGTTAGATAGCTATTAAACCACTGTGATGCTGTCTCGCATACCATAGTATTTTAATTTATAGAGAACGGTATCATGATCCAAAGTATCGAACGCTTTTGATAGATCAAGATAAATGCTGATAAGTATTTCTCCAGAGTCAAGAAATTGGTAGAGGCTATCTATGAATTCTAATGCAACAGTCTCTGTAGAATGTAGCTACTTTAAACCTTGATGACTTCCATAAAATGAATTATCTGAAGAAAACAAATCGTATAATAGGCGATACACATCTTTCTCAAAGACTTTAGATAAAGCGTGAAGAAGCGAGATTGGCCTGATATTGTCGAATGTGGTGTCGTCCCTTTTTTGTGCATGGGTAATACTTGAGCGAATTTCAAATTATCAGAAAAAAAACCACTGAATAACGACTGCTTATAATCAATGCCAGTGGCTCGGCTAAAGTTGAACTGGCACCCTTGAGAAGTTTCATAGAAAAAAGATCATGACTTGTGCTGGTTTTGAGCTTGAACTTCTCAAAGATCGTTATAATGTCCGTTGCAGATACTTGGATAAAAGAGAATGTAATGTCAAGCTGCTCAGTAAGATAAGATACAAAGTTAGGAACATTTGTGTATTTAAATAAGAAGTAATTTAGGGCCAATTTCAGTAAAGAATTTATTAAATCGATTCACAATTTCACTTTTACAAGATATGTTCGTCCTGTCCATTTTGAAAAACAAGTGGAAATCTTAGTTTTATTAATGTTAAGTATTAGCCTGATTGTCGCCCATGTCTTTCTAGTATCGGTTTTAAATTTGTTAAACGGGTAGTGGTAGTGGTCTTGCTTTCGTTGACGGATAGTATTATCTAGAATATAATTGTAGGTCTTCAGGTTATGCTTAATTATCTGATATTGATAGGACTCAGGATTTGCACATTTTAATTCCCGGTAGCGATTATCTTTATATTTTGTCGATCGCAAGATTCCACTTGTTATCCAGAGTGAGAATTTAAGTTAAATTTTACGGTTTTAGTGGGCAAATATTTCTCCTTGGCCTGTTGAATAATTCTAACCAACCTATTATAATTGTGATTTGGGTCGGAATTTTATCTTGACTCGATCTAGTTATTGATAGAAATTCCTTGTGGAGTCGACATCTTTGGTTTGAGTTTTTATGAATTTAGGGGGACCTTTAGGATTTAATTTTTTATTTAAACAAGTAAAATAGGGCAGATGATCAGACAAATGGGTGAAGATAATACTAGATCGGCATAACGTCGTGCCATTGCACAGATTACAAAATATGTTATCAATGATGGTGGCACGTTTCTCAGCGAAACGAGTTGGTAAGGTGATTTTCGGCAAAAGATCATTGTTTAGCATTAAGTCAAGAAAATCAGAATATTTTTCTCTTATGTTTGTTTTCAAAATGTCCATATCAAAATAACTCACAATCAGTTTATCAGAGCGTTCATTGGATAAAACTACAAGTAAAGGTGCAAGATCAGTAATAAATGAATCGATATCCTAATATGGCTCCGTAGGGGGTCTATATATATTGCACAAAGTTACTTTGTGTTTTAAGCCATTGCCTTTTATATCTATGAACTGACCTTCCCATAGTCTATTTGGTGTGTATAAATTTCGAACATTGTGCTGAAAATTCCTATGTAAATAGATTAGACAACCTCCATGAGAACTGCAGGTTACAGGTAGAGAAATGGAAATATAATTATGAAGATTGAAAAGTGCCACATCACAATCGTCACCACCAACCCAAGTTTCCTGGAGAAGATGGCACTAAATTCAAAATAATTGTCAGATAGCTCATTTAGTAAAATCTTCAGTTTATCGAATTTCGCGTTCAAAGATTCAATGTTTAGGTCCAGGACAGAAGAAAATGAGAAAAGGGTTTCAGAAAGTTACTTAAGGAACTGGTATCTATATAAGGGGATTCAGATGCAACAGACATCGCATTCTCCAAATCATCAACATTATGTAATATTTCGTTAAGGTTTTTTTTGCAACGCCACCAAATGTTTAAAGACATTTCTAACCAAAACATTTGTACTCATAATTGCGGAAATATAGAGTGTTGACGACAATGCCCCATGTGTGAAACGTCAAAACATTATGCATAAAAAAAAGAAAACCCATGTGAAACATAACTGCAGTAGAAGTCCACCCCAGTTAGATGGGAGAACTCTATGATACCAAAACTAAAGGTATATAAGAGATTGAGAACACTCCTATTACGACATTTGCTGTAGGTCCACACCGCGTGTTTCATAGTAAATGTCAGATTAATCAAGAATTGGCTTGAGGTGCGACACTAATTAATGGACCAAAAGCAGCAATTTCAATTTCACTAACTAAAAGTAACAGCCTTCTTAAAAAAAAAAAAAAAAAAAAAAAAATCTTTCAGCAACTTCATACGAGATCAAGCAAATCAAATACTAGTTTGTTGGAATTTCACCTGTTCTATTACTTTCATATAAATTTGTTAGATTCAATATGAACAGAATTCTTCCAACAAGCAAGTAGCATGCAACTACATGTATTACATCAAATATGATGGAAGTATATTATTTAAAAGATGAGATGTGACCGACCAAAATTGGCAGTACCCAAAGTAGTATAATTATGATAAAGGTACCTCACGTCAGAAATCGCACAGTTCATGTATAGTTTATGTACATGTACATGTCAATCAGGTTGATTTATCATTTGACATAAACAAAAGCACTCAATCACGCGCACCCGGTATACAAACGTGCATGTAATACAATTTACTTCAGCCTCTGATTATGTACCAGTGAGCCACTGAAGTTGTGAGTCAGAACAAACCTGATAACAAAAGAGTTTCATTTACCACGGACAATAAATTATGATATGTGAATGTTAAAAAAAAAAATGCGATGGGAACATAACAAGAACGTGATAATAAAATGTAGGGCATATGTATCTTGGCATTTGGCCGTATGCAGAGTAGGAATGTACAGAGGTACCATACATTAAGATATCGCAGGATAGATCATATGCATATCAATATATCGCTGGTCAAACGGCCAAATACTCATTTTCAAAAGTGCATGTGGAATACATTTCCTTTCATTTCATCAGACAGAAGAGAAAAGTGATATCGAATGTGTATCAGATTCAAAACTGAAATGTAAACGGCCACGATTGATATATGGACGATGGAAAATTACACCGTGTACAAGAGTTAAGTATCATGCAGCTCCTGTGCATGTATATTATGCTACAAAATCAAAAGTAGACAAAATGAAAAAAAAAAAAACAATTGCAGAGCTCATGTGATCTTCATATAAATAATAAACACGTGTACTAAAACAATTGAAGAGCTCATCTGGTCTTCTTATCAATAATAAACACGTGTACTCAATTTTATAATAATAGAGGTGTTAACCTGAAACATTCAAGATTGATGAGGTATTGTATTTGTGTCTTTTTGCCCAGAACCACTTCCTAGTAGTCAATATCCTATTCCGCAGTTCGAACTCTTTACTCTCCATAAGCTAACCTGTCCCTGTCTAACCTGTATATATATGGAATTACTATTGTCTATATTGCACACGTTCCTCTGTAAAATTTGGACATAGGCTGTATCAGCCCAATTAAATTAAAGGGTCTTCAGCGGGTAACTACTCAACGTGTTTCGGAGCCTTTTACCCGTACACGTCTCTCTGAGTAGCGGCTCCTTGCCTAAGCTAAATATTCAGCAAAGACAACCCACATAATAATGAATAAATATGAACGTGGCAATTGATGAATTAGCTAAATATGTGAAGTTTTGCTTGTAAATGCAGAGCTTCATATCAAAGAAGAATACCTGTCAAACAAACCATAATTACCAAATTTTCATAGTACAGGTTCAGATAAGAACAATTTGACTTACCCCTGAACCAAAATGTACCCTTTCTAGCTGGACAGCTTTTCCTAGTTAAACCATCCGCCAATGTTTAACTGAAGTGGAAACCAGCTGGGGCAATATATTCAGTCCCAGTGATTGTAAAATAAACAGTTGCAGCTTGACCACCTGTACAAACCAAGGAAAATCCTAACAAGGACTGCAACAATGTACATCCTGTACCAGAGATGTAAAACAAACTCCATGATGACACCTACTCCTCAAACAATTAAGCTCTATTTAACTGCCAACCCTGAGTCAATGTGTCAACTTAATGTGTCAGGTTTGTGACACTTGAGAAAATGCTGTCAATTTTGAGTAATTTTTTAATAGTGAGTAAATGTGCATTTAGGCATGTCAGAAAAGAATGGAAGTCATTAGCATTTATGCCAAAAACATGCTATCAAAACAATTTTTCTTAACAGGATTTTAAGTACAATTAGGCAAACATGCAACTGTCGTAGGCCGCTTCTTGCTACCTGTAGCCCCTGGGGGTTTACCTAACAGAAAACATGTAAGCCTAAAATGTCTGATAGTGAATATTAAAACAGAAAGATGCCAAAAGATAAAGTTAAGTAGCAAAACAGACAAGTCTAAAAACTGTAGATTATTGCAGCCAGACTTTCTAATAATCTTTGGATGTTAACAGTAGAATTATAGGGCAAATCAGAAAAGAATGGAAGTCTTTTGTATTTATGTCAAAAGAATGCAATGAAAATATTAACCAGATATCAAGTACAATTAAGCAGAGCTTAGAGTATATCCTAGCTTTACTGTTACATAATTTAACGTAAAGCATGAAAGGTGCATATATATCATATAGACAGTTTAGCTTATGGAGAATAAAGACTTGGGACTGCGGAATAGGGTAATGACTACTAGGAAGTCGCTCTGGGCAAAAATACACAAATACAATATATAAAACTTTCATCTAGTAACTGGGAAAACTGCTTTGAGCTTGGTAATATTGATGATGTGTGTGCAGTGTGGACTGATACCTTCCTGGCTGCTGCAAGGCAAGCAATACCGAACAAAGACATAACTGTACGACCAGACGATGCGCCATGGTACACTAATGAGCTTCGCTGTGAAAAACGTAAACTGGAGCGTATACATACAAAAGCGAAAAAGAAAGCACCACTTTGGTCATATTTTAGACAAATTCGGAATAAATATATTGATAATCTGAGGCAAGCTCTTGAAGTTTATTACGGCACACTCGAGGACTCTGTTAATAGCAATACTCAACAAAAAGGCAAAAGTTGGTGGCATACTGTCAAATTTTTCATTAATAAAAATCAAGCCTGTGATATACCTGCACTTTTGCATGCTAGTAGAACCTTTACAGACAATGAAGCTAAAGCGCAAATCCTATATGACTTCTTTCTTTCCCAGTGTACTGTTGATGATGCAAACTTCTCCCTACGAGGCAACGTCGATAAAGATTTAACTCTGTTAGAAAACATTTCCATTACTGAAGAAGAGGTTGAGTGTATTTTAGAAAGTTTTGACACTTCCAAGGCAAGCGGCCCGGACGGTATCAGCCCACGCATACTAAAGGAGGGCGCGCCCAGTATTGCCGGATCTCTTGCGCAGTTATTCAGCCTATCGTTATCGTGCAGATGATTCCCATTTTTGAGCTCTTTTGAGCTGCGTAAGCAAAGTTTTTGAAAAGGTAATATTCAAATATGTATTTAATCATTTTCGGGATAATCTTGTCTTATCGGAGTACCAGTCGGGGTTTTTACCCGGTGACAGAACGGTGAACCAACTTATATATTTGTGTCATAATTTTTGTGAGGCCTTGGATCAACAAAAAGATATTAAAGTGGTATTTTGTGATATCACAAAGGCGTTCGACCGTGTATGTCATCCTGGGTTACTACATAAACTAGAAAGGGCTGGTGTCAGAGGCTCCCTTCTATCGTGGTTTAAGGATTATCTTCAGGATCGCAAACAACGGGTTGTTGTACATGAAAGTGAATCATCTTGGGGTAAAGTTAAAGCAGGAGTCCCCCAGGGCTCAGTTCTTAGGACTTTTGCTGTTCTTGATTGATATTAATGACATTGTAAACATTGTACAGTCTCCGATTCGTTTATTTGCTGATGACACCACCCTTTTTGTTCATGTAAATGACTCAGTACTTGCAACTGATATTCTCAATTTTGACCTGTAAGATATGGATGACTGGTCACAAAAGTGGCTTGTTTCTTTCAATCCAACCAAAACTAAAAGCACGATAAAATATAAAAAGCGAATACCCTTGGATTACCCTGATTTAGTTTTTAAGAATGAAATCATAGAAAATGTAACAGAACAAACATTTAGGTCTAATTGTCAGATCACATTTAGCTTGGTCAAGTCATATCAATAGCCTAGTCACCAAAAGTATGAAAATGGTTAATATAATGAAATATCTACAATTTCGTTTAAGTAGAAAATCTTTAGAAATTTTGTATTTTAGTTTTATAAGACCAACTTTGGAGTATGGGTCAATTGTGTGGGATAGATGCACAGCAACTCAATCCGAGCAGCTGAAAAATTTTCAGCGAGCTGCAGCACGTATTGTATCAGATGTTACAAAAGGTACAGTCCATGATTTAATGTATGAAGAAGTAGGGTGGGAAAAATTATCCGAAAGAAGGAAAAATGCAAAGCTGATATATTTTTACAAAATAGTACATGGTGTCACTCCACAATATTTGAGGAACATTGTACCAGATCCGGTTAGTCAACGAGTTCGGTCACGTTACACTTTTCCCGAAATTCCTGCAAAAAAACGAATATATTACAAAATAGTACATGGTGACACTCCACAATATTTGAGGAACATTGTACCAAATCCGGTTAGTCAACGGGTTCGGTCACGTTACACTTTTCCCGAAATTCCTGCAAAAAACCGAATATTTTAGGTTTTCCTTTTTTCCTTCTGTTATTAAGCAATGGAACGAATTACCTACTGATACTCGGATAGCTGAAAGTCTTGACGAGTTTAAATCTAAGCTTAAACGGAATTTTAAAGCAAATATAGTTAGCAAACATTTTTATATTGGAGATAGAAGATTAGCAATTGCACATGCACGCCTTCGTATGGAATGTAGTAATTTGAAAAGTGATCTCTTTAAGAGAGGACTCGTTGACTATCCGAGTGTTCCTGTGGCAACGCAAATGAAGACATTTTTCACTATTTTTGTGAATGTATCAGGTATAGTGTACCGAGGGATATTTTACAAAGGAAGGTCCTACATATTGCATCTTTTACCGTGCGAACACCTCTATATGGCTCCAAACAGTGTAATGGCAAAGAAAACGAAATTATATTTTTAGCTGTACATCAGTATATAAAAGCCACAGGAAGGCTTGGTGCAGTAACTTAATGATCTACAATCATACAATATATGACTTTTGACGGTTTCATCCTTATTTACTTCTGATTCAACCTTGTAGATAACAATTAGATAACTTCATATCACTTAATCAGTCAGTACCCCATCTACTGTCCCTACGTGGCTTACTGTCTTGGTTACATCCTTAATACTTTGTTTCGACATTTTGCCACCTATATGTATTGGAATGTGATGTTAACTACTACTTGGTCTTTGTGATTACCTGGTGTGTAATGTCTTGATTTCTATGCTTTTATATGTACAAGAGGGATTAATATAGGGTTCGCCCTGTTTCCCAATTGTTGTTTGAATAAAATATGTTTAAACCAACTGTTACAGCAGCCAGAGAAATTAGTCCAACATAAAACGTACATGAAATATGGTAAACATTTATGGATAAGTCAATCGATAAAAAGTAATCTAATTTTTTCTATGTCGGTTTTAATGTTTTTTATGATGAATTGGCGTTGGCAAGTTGGTCAGATGGTCAGTGGCTCCATCTGGAACGCTCCAATGATGCTATTCCTAGTGAGGACAGTGTGGCTTATAGTTGAGGTGCTTGGCGCACACATTCGGTAGATCGTTAAAGCACCAGTTGGTTTGATCACTTAGTTACAATCCTCTGTTCCCCACTTTTCATTTTATATGTTTTTTTATATGTCGGTTGCGTTCGAGCAGTGGTGAAAATTAACATTTTATATTTTGTGTGCTGGGGTTGTTCGGTTCAAGTGCTCAAGTATCCGTGAGTGGCAGAATTAAAAATTTTGTGTTTCAAAAAAATCTAAGCTGCAGTTCTTTACTTTTAATTTTCCATATGTTCTATACGATATTACCTGATTATTTGTTTTTAATTAAAAAAAAACAAATAACAACAGCTTACTGCTCACACGTGCTCACGAAATTGTTTGGTCATTTGACAATCAAATACTTTAGAAAAGCATGACCCATATTTGTAAATTTCAAACCCAACAATGACAGCAAAGATATTCCAGAGTAACCAAAGTATCACCATCCGTCTTCCAATACCAATGTGAAAAAACGAATTTCACTCCTGACTTGAGAATGGCAGTCACCCATACGAGGCAACTGGTGATTTTAAACCTGTCCTCCCAACCTTTGAGATATTCTTCACTAACTCCAGACTATAGTGATTCCAAAATGTATAGGCCTAACCACCCAAAACCCAAATTTAATCACTTCAGCGAAAAAATAAAAAGAGACATGGTAGGCATATCATATTTTGGTTCTCCTGATAAGTCAGTCAGCTGAGTTTACAGCAGAAGAATTAAGTATGCCTATATCGTGTTTGTTATATTTATGAATCTGGAACGCTATAAACACACTCTACCTCCAGTATGAGATCATTTTTCTAATTTATTGAATATAGTCTAAGAGATACAATGAACGTCAAAGGCATTCCGATGTGCTGTGGGTGACTACCGTACTATTTTGTGTGGTCCAAATAATTCTTTGCGGGAGTCACTGTCTTTTATGGGAATATACTGATGGCAAAATGAGTACGAGAGAGAGAGAGAGAGAGAGAGAGAGAGAGACAGAGAGAGAGAGAGACAGAGAGAGAGAGAGAGAGAGAGAGAGAGAGAGAGAGAGAAGAGATTTCCGACACGAATGGACATATGGTCGTGTCGTATTTTTTGAAGATACAAACTACTGCTGCGTGATTGAGACCTCGCCCGTGAAAGCGAGCTACATGTAGCTTTCATGAATCTATCGCTTCAAGACACCTCGAGGGTTTTATGCGCCGTGAAAGCTAGCTAGATTTCACGTCATCTCCCTAGCCATGTCCCAGGTCTTGGACCAGGTAATACGCTGCGGGTGCAGGTGTGTCAGAATCTTTAGTCACGTAATCAATACAAGGCCTCGGGTGGCAGGCTATTGAAAATAAAGGAGCAGAAAAAACTTTGATCCATTTCTTGTCATATAAAGGGAATACATATGGCTAATTATGTGTGGGTTTTGGAATAGCGTCACTTTAACATTTAACCCTTGAACCAAAAAAAAGCTTGTATGGCTATTATTTTATTATGGTTTGCTTCGGAACTGTAACTATGGAGGTAAGCATAATCAAATGCAAAAGTAGAAAAAATGGTAATTGTTTTTTGAGCCCATTTTCTATTGATAGCGAGCGTTAGCGAGCTCTTACCTTAAACACATGTGAATATAGGATATAACAAAACAGCAAATTATCCAATCAGAAGAGTACTCAGTATCAATCCAACAGAAGTTGATTTTCTTCGTCATCCCTTACTGCGCTTGCGCACATAAGCGCAGGCATTGCGATTTTTAGGCACCCCGAGTAATTTTCGCAGTTTTATTTACACCAAAGTCTCAAACTTACTGGCTTTTATGGAAATCATGTCAATAATTCATAACTGGCCTTCAGAAAACGTTGTCGGCAGAGTGTAATAAACGATAACGATACACCGACTTGCATCGTTAACACCTCGATGGAACGTGGACCTGTCAAACACATTTCTTGGGCTGAAAATCGGTTTCAGCGGAAAGGAAAAACTTGACAGATGTGAGGGTAACCTAAATAAACATCACAAGTAATGTAGTATTTTGTTGCACATGTTGCGTCTTACCTTACTAATATTTGCACACTGTGCAGTCACCAGGTCGCTTCTCGGGGCCTTCCAGATCGCAACTTCCAGTCACACTTATCCCCCCAGGGGCCCCAAAACGCCATGTTGCCAAAGCTTGCTCCGATTTTGGTGTTGCTGCGCGACAATACAACAGTCACTCTCCGTACGCACTAGGTCTCTGCTACAGGATACGGCACTAGTTCAATGCAGATATAAAAATCTTGGGAGCAATACTTAAATTTGTGGAACAGTGTCTAACAAAAAGAAAGGCTATACGGCAGATAATTTCGTTCATTTGTTCAAGGTAGTACAGCCTCGCCCCACTAGACTGGTATAGTAAATGGTCACTAGGGTGCCTGACGACCAGGGGTATGTACTGCCTGATCCACCGACGTTATTATCTATACTTTGTAATGCTGACGCTCGCATCTTAGGCTTTGCCTACGAAATAGAAATATTACTGTCGTTTGTAACCTTTGAGTAAAATGACATGTACAGTGTCAACGAAACTTTTAAATGTCAGAGATAAGCCGGCCAATATTGCCAATTTAACATGTAACTCTATTAGGTTTGATATACTGGTCGGTCAAAGACCTCCAGACCTCGCTCTTCTGTCTTGAGTGCGAGATACTTTTCATGCGTGAAAAGTACCTCGCTTCCTCAGCATGCCCACTTGAGGGCTTAAATTACTTGGTTCCCCACCGCCGTTTTTGCAGGACTAAAACGCTGTTATCCTTTGTGTCTGTGCAAAATTTTACAATATTTTTGTAAGCCAAACATTTGCTTATCCATACTAATTATTCCCATATTTGATGCATTTTAGAATTTTTGAACCCTGCCATAGGTCTAATGATCATCCTGCCTCCAGGCGTACACTTACTAATTTTTTGTCAGGGTACCATTGTAAAATACTATCGTGCGGCTCTGATTCCGCCAGGTAAGTTTCACGGCGAGTTGTGTCTCGAAGGGAGCTGAGTGCTTGAGCGCAAGGCAAGTAGCAAGCGTTAAGAAGACCTCGACGACGAGGGAGCTTTAAAACCGCTTGCGTGATACGGAAAGCGAGGTTGCTATAATGCTGCACTACTAATATGCTACGCATTACTTTACTTCAGAGTCCGTACCAGAAGCAAACCAGCTAAGGCATCCCAAACCTGGGTGTATTGCTTATAATCCTCCCCCCATTAGCAAAGTAAAAATGACTGTTCCGTGTATCGCCTGGCATGCTTTCGGGTTCACCTGTGCCACATCTGTACTTGGGAAGAAGCCAATACAAAAACATATGAGACTCGCCTCACTTGTGGAGACCACGATGTGACGCCAAGATAAGCGATGCTCGCGAATGCTTGGTTGGCTCGACCCAGATAGCAACTCGGAGCATCACCACGATTTATAGTGGTGAGTCCACTTAAATCATATTGTACCTCCCTTATGGGAGACCTGTGAAGCATGCAGCTTTGACACTTAACAGAGGTAATGTGTAGGTATTGACCATTGGAAGCCACCATAAGCAGGACGTAGACCAAGGCATCATGCAAGAGATTTGTGAAGACTACGGAAGGAAATTGTATGAAGAAATGTTAGCCTTTGAATGTGTGCAACAACTGATGTGATACAGGGACTGGGAAGGAAATACAACACGGACATGCAAATCATACATACATGGTAAGTGTCGACCGTAACGACTGTCAAGCAGGAAAATAGAGTAATGATTTCATGAAAATGGCATGAATTTAGTTTGTATTTAATCAAGCAATTTGCAACTAATTGTTAGCGTTTTAAACTCATTTTGGCTCCGAAAATAAAGCCACACCCGAGAAACACTAGGGACATAAACAGACGAAAGCAACTATTTTGACATTTGCAAATCTCAATGTTGACATATTAACACAATCTTATTCTGTATATGGACCAACACAGTGACTATACATGTTGCTTTGATATATGGTCTGCTCCCCCTTGGTATAACCTGACTGTAAAATGATACAAGTATTTGTTCCAGCACATGTTTAGACCAGTCAAGGTTTCTCCTCATAATAGCATCGGATTCACGAGGATCTTGCACCAACACTTAACAACCGTCTAGGATTCTAATCTCATACAATTTAAAATATTATCATATTTCCGTCGCGCAAAATATTATGTGGATATTAATGCATGGCGATAGCCCGTCTATATATCAAGTGAATGGGTACTGTTGCTAAGCTGCATATGTATTTGGCATGTCTGTCACCAGCATTTCCTTGAAGGACGTTTGGATTTTGAAGATATTGACATTGCAAGGGAGTGCAAGCGACCTAGCCGGGCTAGGGTTTGGAAGGGGAGCTTGTCCCCTGGGGGGTTGGGGGGGGGGTTGGGGTCGGGAAAACCACCACCAAAATAGTGTGTTCTGGCGAGTGTTTGGATCCAAATTTTGTTCATAAAGCAATATATATTCAACTCAAATGAGACAGTTGCTACATGAATATACTATTTATTTTAAGATATATTAATGCAATAGACACTGGCTTGAAGTGGCCGATGAAAAGCCCAGTCACCAAAAAGGTCTGCGATTTTGATGTTTTCAAAATAATTACTGTTCATAAAATCTTTTAAGCACGTATTTTGAAAATTGTCTGGATCTACAGATGATCACATATAACAGGAAGTATAAGTTGAGTGTCGTCGATTCTGCAGAAAATTGAAATCTTGTCGTCTTTATGAATGTCACTTGAAAACTACTTTTCTTTTAGCCAAAAAGTTAAAGTTTTCCAATCTGTTTCAAACGTGTAAAATCATAAGTTAAATCTTTCTACCACGGTTCTATCGTTCAAATTTCTATTTTGTTATTTGTTACATTGGGATTAAACTTTTGTTATCAAAAGTCCATCACCAAAGTTTGCAAGTGAAATTTTTATGTATACCTCATTGCAGGATAAAACTGCCAAACAAGGCAAAACACCAGTCCATGTCAACGTATTAGGCTTGGCATTTCATAATGTTGACATTGGGCAAACTTTTATTTTTGAGGTTAAACAAAAAGGACAATTCTGAAAAAAAAAAATCAAAGGGGGAAAGTTACTGTTTCTCAGAGTGGTTTCGTTAAATACTTTTGGTAGGGATATATGAAAAATAAAAACTTTTTGTACCACCAATTTTGAAACCAAGATGATTTGGTTTCTTTCGTTTGGTAGAAGACCCTCCCATAAGCCACCGTAAAAGATATATAGATAAGAGATAAATTGCTTTATTTGAGACCATCTGGTCTATATGTAAAATACAGTGCATGTTAATGGGACAATGGTTTTATATTATACATAATGTATAATACTAAAAAGTACCCATGTCTGTGACTCTAGTCCGGAGACACTCCATGAGCCCAAGGTACAGTGCACCAGTGCAGACAGGCCACAACACCCAGTCCCATCTACATCCGTGCACTCGCACGTTCCATCCTCAGCAAAAAACTAAAATGACAGCACATAATCATTCACAAACATACCACTGGCTGAGCAAAGTCTTGAAAAACCCATTACAGAGCGAAAAGCATTGTTGTAGCACACCTTACATTTTTGCGCTTGTGCTCTAGAGTAATTGACCCATAATTGTGAAGTATACAAGGATGTGCAATAAGCTTGAAAAAGTTTGACTTTAACATTCTCTGTACATGCATAGAAGTTACATTTCAACATGTTTGCCCTAGCACATAAGGAACGGTACTGTGTAGATATATCACAATCATCAGACAATGAAGGGACCAGACCCCAAACAAGTAGATTTATCAACAAAGGCCAATTTGTCACCGCAAAGGTATGCTACCGGCTCAAAGCCTTGATGCAATCCATGAGGTTTGAAAAACATACATTCAGTCTTGCGGGTATTATAAATAATATCATGTTTCTCTGTATAATTTTCACAGATATTCAAAAGATTACGCAGTGCTCTCATCGAAGGACAGAGCAAAACAAGATCATCTGCGTAGCTCAAGTTGTTTACAAATTCAGCAGCTACATTACAACCTATACCGCTATTTCGAAGTTCCAAATTTAAGTCATCCACGTAGAGATTAAAGAGGTGCGGGGGTATGATCCCACCCTGTCGCACACCGTTGGAAGCTGTAAAGCAGTAAGAGGTCGCTGGTCCCCAGCGTGCACAAAATTCCTGACAATATTACCAAACCATCAATAATCTTACAATACATCTTGGAAAGTCACGTTTCAAAAGACAGTCGTGCCATGACAACAGCGTTTCAATGAAACGCGCCCGTTGAAAAAGCTACCGCCCATGACATTTGTTAAACTACAGGTAAACAGTTAGATTAGATTCTTGTCCATTTTATGAAATCAGCTATCGGCATGTTGATCGCTAAAAACACACGCTGACTAGACTCATAGGAGTAACGAAGTCAGTAACGGTAATAATAAATGACGATTATGATAGCTACTGGGTTTCTCATAATATGTTCACATATGCCCCATGGACATGCAAATTTAAAAACTTGGAAATTGTGAGATGCAGTTCATATGATGAATTTGTCAATGACGTACATGTAAGGTCATAAAATTGTAGAGGGGAAGTGTTCTACGTGTTGAAAAACTTTACAAAAACCGCGATAAAAGATCCGCAATGCCGTTAGTTTCTTCACTTTTTGAGAGATGTTGCACTTGTCCAATCACAAGGACTTCTGATAAACAGTTAAAGAGTTTTATGCAGGAACATTAACCACACAACGTATGGCATAGTTGCAGAGAATAACTGATTTGTTGAAAACAAAAGTGAATTAAGTTGTCTTTGTCTTGATCTCCTACCACGCGACACGTATCAGAAACAATGTCCACACATTGCCAAACATAAGTGTTCTTATAAACGCGGACGATTCACAGATACTCTTTTACAAGTCCAGTAAAATGACAGACATATCTCATTGAGGCTGGATTTGCTTGTTTGTTTTCTTCCATTTGCGGGGGGGGGGGGGGGGTCGTTCGAACTCCTCGACTCCCCCGTCCCCCGTGACGGGCCTACATTAGACATCGATATTGTTGAAAGTGAAAGTAGCGCTTGTCTTTGATTTGTAACCAGCTCTTCTAAGGACATACCGACTGAATTAATTATTAATTATTTTCAAATGTTTACAATGCATTTTGATAATTAAAAACTAAATGAAATAAATTTTTTTAATTATATTTACATATGTTGGCCAATTATAAGCTATTTTCCATAATCCTACACTAACGGCGTGGTATACCTCATGACTTTCATGTGCAAATGGTTAATTTCTGTCTATGGTTACCGTATAATACTCTGGAAAGTATATATTTCTGTAAGAAAACATAGCATCAAGTTTCATTTTGCCACTGAAGATAAAATTGTTGTATCGGTATTGATTAAACTGAGTTTTGATTAAAATTCCTAAATTTTGCATAAAAATTTAAATAGTGGTTTAAATGATAAAAATCAAATTTGTTTAATAGTATCAAAATAAAAGAATTCCAAACTTACTCCAAAAACCGTATTTTAAAATTTTCAAAAAGCTGTAGGTATGTTTTTTCCCGATTTAAAAAAAAAATAAAATCTTGAATTTAATCGAATAATTCTGCAAATTTTGAACTAAAACCCTTATCCAAAATTTGAAATATCGGTTTGCTGCTGAAATGTACTGTTTCATTTCACCTAAGAGAAAATGTTTCCCATTTTTAGTGTTTGCGCTATTTGTTTTTCCGCAAAACAGGTAAAATAAAGTTTTTGAATTAGGCAATTAAAATCATTTTCTTAGCACCTACAGATATTTCATTACTTTTTATAGCCTTATCCAAATGTATGCTTTTAGAGAATATATGTTTTATATAATCTCAAGATGCCTGGTTTATAAGGCTATGTTTAAGGATATATTTTCTGGGTACAGTGCTGTGAAAGGTTAATGTAGCACTGCGTCAAGTTTATAAATTATGGCAGTGCGCGACCATGCTGTCTACGCCTGTTCCCTTAGATACAGTTATCTGTAATCTTTGCATGGTTCACTATGTTTCCCGTTGTATTTAACTGAATATAAGAAATCGTGTACGGGAAGTTAATGCTGCGGAACATGCTTGATGGTCTCCCGCTGATGGCCCGCGATTAGTGATTAATTAAGGGGTAGGTTTAGACCTAGACAGATTGGTTTATTAGCGTAAAGAAATTGGATTGGGTTGAATTTGAATATATATATATATCTGTGTGTGTGTGTGTGTGTGTGTGTGTGTGTGTGTTTGTGTTTGAGCTGGGCACGTAATATTTCTTCCATGCGAGGATGCCCTTGCAGCTGTGTCCCACACAGTCAAAATTTCCATTCATATTTATCTAGACAAAGATGCACATTTTTGAACCACACCTAAAAGAAATGAGAATTACAATAGAAAAACAAAGAGTTTACTTGATATTTCACAGTTGGAATAAAGGGCTTAAATTTGCAATTAAGTCGTTGGCATGCCCCTTTTTCGGCGCAATATTATCTCTACCGTCCAATGTATTCTTCATAACCAAGATGTAAAATTGTATCTTGCATAAAATGCTGTTGTCACAAAACTTCAAATCGGGATGAACATTTGCACATTTCTTACGGAGACTTATTGGGTTACTATGACCCGCCCGTTGATTGTATTTTGTCAAACAAAGGCGTTTGTTTGCTTTGTGCAGGGCGAAACACGTTAATGTGCTTCTTGTAATGAAACCATGGCTAAATCTCATCACATGATATTCATCAAGATATCTTGATGATATTCAAGAACCTATAATTGGTGATCCACACTGGTAATAATCCAGTGTAATTCAGCCTTCATTGAGCCTTATTAGAATAAACATACTAAACTAAGATGTTATGTCAGCAGCATTTTGATTAAGTACGAAGATACAAACAGAATGTCGATTGGGAACACCATTTATAAACACGTAGTCCTACCGTCTTTGCTGCACGGTTGTGGAGTTTGGCTTGAAACTGTAACCAGCGGTAAAATAAAACTACGCAAGTTTCAGTGTAATATTGCAAGAACAGCTTTAAAGGTGACAGCTACCCCCACTTATATTGCCGCAATCGGGGATTTGGGGTGGCTCCCCCTGTCGTTCGAAGCAGACATGGGCAGAATTATTATGTCAAATTTACAGCTGGTGGGCAAATAATTTGCAAACTGGTTCTGGGAGAAATGTTTTCCCGATTTGAACAGGGTAGTATTTCCTTGTGGCCATACTGCAAGGAAATACAAGTAATGTTTAACTATGCTGGTATGGACTGGGCCATCAATACGATAGACGGTAGCTGGCTGCAAAAGTGTCATACTTTAAGTAATGAGGCATGGAACCTGGATTTTTTGCGTCAGATTGAAAGCATGAGTACCCTTAGAGTGTACACTAGTTTTAAAACCAATTTCAAAATGGAAAATTATTTACTTGATGTGAAGGATTTTCGCGGTCCTAGATGTAAGTTCAGAGCACGCACCTCTACCTTAGGTCTCAACACGGACCAGAAACGTTGGGGAACCGGTGATAGCATTTGTAGTCTGTGTGGCTCAGGGGAAGCGGACATTTTCCACGTCTTCTTTACATGTCATACGTATGGCGATCTCAGGTAACTATATTTCGCTCACATAGAGCGGTACCTCGCCATTCATCATGTTTCGTTTATTTGGCAACACTTCATGGCCTCTTCCTTGTTAACAAAATTGGGATATCTGATGGGCGATACGGCCGTGCAGTTTGGGGGAAGTACATTTCGCGTTTTCGATGCGGCAGGCCGTACGTTTCTTAAAGATGCTCTGGAGCGTAGATCCAGTTATATATTCTCATGGTGACTCGTTGTGTAGTTTTGTTTAGCGGGACCCGCATTTAATGTATATCTGTAGTATAGTTTACATGGCAGAGTCGATTATTGATGTATATTCCTTTCCTTGTTTTTAGACTGATTACAGGTAATTGCGTTTTATTGTAAATATACGATTTTCCTAGATGCACCCTTGTTATAGTCCCAACAATGTATGACCCTGTGTGAATGGGGTAAGTCCTGTGTAACTAACTAACTAACTTACTACCTGACTGACTGACTGACTAAATGAATGAATGGATGGATAAATGAATAATAAATAAATAAATAAATAAATAAATAAATAAATAAATAAATAAATAAATAACTGAATGAATGAATGAATGAATGGATGAATAAATAAATGAATAAGTAAATAAATAAATAAATAAATAAATAAATAAATAAATAAATAAATAAATAAATAAATAAATAAATAAATAAATAAATAACATCGTAGCAATTTGCCTACTAATCACTCTTGTGGACGAAGGGGTACGGGTGTCTAATTAAATAGAATTTCAAAGTTTGATTGACAAACAAAACCCGAAGACAATCGACATGAGTCATAGGTTAGGATATTACACAATAAATTAGGGCACAGAGTTACGATATACTTATGTTCGTATTAAACTAATCAAACCAGTCAAAACATAGTGGGAAGCCCACAGACCAGCAACAGGCTCCTCAGTGATCAGACAATCAGGATGAAATCATAATTGCAAGGGCTGCCAACAGGTGACAGCAAGAAATAGGCAAAATGAATCAGCACAGGGAAAAGTGAATATCCTAAAAATGCAACAAAGAAATGATATATTTACGAATTCCAAAACGAATTTAAAGATTTCAGAATCACAAGAATTGTAAGACAGTAGGAAAATGAATTTATCGGGATCAATAAGATTTTGAAAAATCGGTAAAAGCTAACGATTTGTCTCTCAACATTTTTTTTCTTTTTTTTCTCCCCTTGACAATAAAGAATGAAGTGAATTTCATCATCGACAACATATGTTTATCTACTTAAGAAAAACGTCTACTGGTATTTTAGAAATGGAGTGTCTGCCTTGTTCCATCTATTATGAATTAGTGCTTATCCTCAATTTTTGGTCCCACTCCTTTCATGACAGGTTGGTCCAAGGAGACAGTTTTCCATCGCAAACTGTTGTTTACCTTATCTGCATGTACATAATTTAAAACCATCGCCAGATCAGTCCTGATTAACACGGTTTGTGCACTCAGACCAGTTATCAATATAATCATCACACAGTTTCTGTTTCAGTAATGCAATATGCCTTTTTACTAATATCAAAATTGTAACTAATATTCTCAAATCCAAAACTATCCCATAATTTCCCCATAAGAAGTGCCCAGTTATCAGTTTCTAATAATTGATTTTGCCTATATGCTTTAGAAACAAGTTCAGATAGTTCGGGTATATGAAGGCTTTGCCAAAACTCTGCTGCCTGAGGTAGAAGGTCAACCAGAACAGGCAAATTTACCTAGTTTAGCTCGTACAGCTGCGTTACATGATTTTCTATTAACTCCTAACATACATTTTTTGAGAGCAACCCTTTCAACAGGAGTTTTCTCATATACGTTGCTAATGTTGGCCTCATTAAGTCCCTTAGTATAAAAGAACGATCAAATTTTGCCAGAAAATAGCTCAAAACTAGTGCACACAAGAACTTGAAATAATTTACAGGCCAATTTTAAGGTTGACTTTTGAGCTTGGTCTGGGAGGCGTTCAACCGCAAATTTAACATTACCAGACGAAGTTAAACAATACCGAAATAGCATTAAGAGGTAACAACTTCTAGAGTCAAATTCGCATAGTAGAAAGTGATTTTGTAGGTAATCACCTATACTAATAAATATTAACACTTTGTCTTATTTACTTTAAGCGTGAGACGCCACTTACTACAGCAGCAAGCAAGTGCATTTAAAGCATTTTGTAGACCGGCACCGGATTACAACACAAAGATTAGATCATCGGCATACATTCGGCAACTAATATTGGTGTTGAAAGGATGACTCAGATGACAACTCTCAGACAAAATAGAGGACAGATCGTACGCAAAGCAGTTATACAACATCGGGCTCAAAACACAATGTTGTTTTTCTCCAACAGATGAAGTAAAGGTGTTCCTGCAACATTTCACTGCATAGGGAACATTCCCATGCATATTTTTAACAACATTGAAGAAATATCACCGATACCAAGTTTTGATAATTTAAATATAAAATTCCTTTCCTTAATTTTGAATTAAAGGCGGCTTTGACATCCACAAAACAACAAAATAATTTACATTTAAACAGCTTATTTACATATTAATCAATAAGATTCTAAGGGCAAAGATATGAAGCAGGTGAATTTTTTTTAAAGTAAATTTTGGAAAGATACAACCATGAGTCTGAAAAGACACAGTCGTCTGTTTACGATAGTGCAGAATAGTCTACAGAAATGAATACTCATTGGCAATGCCTCTATAGTTATCCGCGCAGCATATATCACCCCTTTTATGGAGGGGAGTCGACAAATTACTCCTCCATGAATCAGGAAAGATACCAGTATATAAAATAGCAATCAAAATGTGATTAAGCTAGGTTAAAATATAGATTGACCCACTTTCATCATTTCATTAAAAATGCAACGGAAGCCACTTTCTTTGCCATTTTTGAACAGAGACTTTTCCTTTCAAATCTCAGCATTTTGCTTCCGATAATAAAGCTCATTATAAGTTAGATTTTTATTGACAGTAATATAATCATCCATACCCTTCTCATGCGATTAATCTAATTTGGTAGATTTATTTACCGGGTAAGAAAAATATGCAACTCATTCACTACTACAGTTGGGGTCGGATCTAATTTTACTCATGATGGTGGCAGTCCCTTATTTATAGTAGTGACTCTTTACCTGGGGTTACGAGGCCAACCCAGGATAGAGTTGCAGGCTTTGATACGCTGCATGCGGTGAGCATATAATAATTAATCAGATACAACCGGTCACTCCCAGCAGGGTGCTGACTGGAGACTTTATTTTTGTCCCCAAAAGAAAGTAGTTTTCTTTCTGGTCAGAATTGTAGAGGCATCTGAGAATATCTATAAAATCATTTTCATGAATATCGACTGTTACTGAACTGGATTAAGAGTGGATAATCACATTTCAAGATGAAATGCTTTCCGGTTCTTAGTTTCAAGCATGTTGTTTGCAGTATGTTGTCAAAATCTTGTAACTCATCAAAAAGTTTTCAAAACGTATGCAGACGTTTACCTTGTAAAGATTGAAGTTGGCGCATGATATTAGGTCTGTATAATATCTTTTCTTTATTGAGTAAACTCTAATACTTCCTCCCCTTGTAGTGTTTTCAGATTTAAATTCGAGTACTCGTGTGTCAGAAGAGGTTGATTTCATTTGTGGCTTGAGGTCGTTTACCCCCATAACTTCCTCCTGTAGTGTTTTCAATTTAGATTCAAGTGCTTGCACCTCAGGGTATTTTGATTTCTATCGTGTTTTGAGGTCATGTACCTCCTGACACGCAACATCAAGATCCTTTTGTATGAGCTGACATTTTAGGCCCATGATCTCTCTCTCTCTCTCTCTCTCTCTCTCTCTCTCTCTCTCTCTCTCTCTGTCTCTCTCTCTGTCTCTCTCTCTCTCTCTCTCCAAAGTTCTGTTGGATTTCTCTGATAGTTGATTCGTATTCATCTAGGTATAAAAGTTGTTTATGTTTTTTCTTTTTGTAGCAAACTTTTAAATTCAGAAGAATGGAGAGTCATATATGATACATATCTGAGTATGTGTCTCAGCTGCTCTAGGAGTATTACATACAGCACTATGAGATTGTTTTGACTGAGACATATCAGCTTGGACTGAATGCTTGAACTTTTGCTGGTACCACAGTGCATCTCTGACACTGAAATTTTCTGCCGGTAGAACACAAAAATAAAGTTGGTAATTGGGCAAATCTGCGAATTTGAGATGCTCATAATCTTTGCATTTACTACATATCAGCTTTCGAAGCCCTGATTCACAACAAAAAAAGTACTCTGTTGCACTGGAATTAACTGAAATATTACTCCTGTCCGTAACCAGGAGCGACCTAGCTTTTGTGTCTTGGGAGGAAATAAGCCCGGGACTCAAATTGTTACCAGTACACTTATAGATAACTTCATATCCTGCCAATGACTAGACCCATCACTGACACAAGTTGACGTAATGTGTATGGCCAGGTACAGGACCCTCCTTACTTTCCGCTTCTTTGACTTCAACCACATCCTCAGGTTGAATGTTGCTAGTGTTTCTAACGATAATGCAGACCCGCTAGATTGTACAGTATCTGCAATGGATTATTCAGTCTCATGGGCATCAATCTTTAATAACACTGTCAACTATATCAAGTACCATAGCCTTAGTGTGGTCAGCAGTGTGTACCGAATCTGAACTCGTACTTGTAGGCATATCACTGTTTCAAGTGTCACATGCAAAGGTGTCAGTTCTTTTGTCTGGAACAACAAATGTATGTGTTTTCTCTGATACTATCTCACCTGTATCATTGGGTATTAAGTATACAGATATCTGTGCAGGGAACTTATTCCTAGGGACCTTAAAAACATACCGACACCTTGATTAGCTAATTTATCGACAGATATGTTACCTGGATCTGTCGTATGTCCCTTCACATGGAGCCAATTAACTGACACATCTTTTGCTAATTCGAGTAAATTTGAGTAGTCTCAGCTACAGGTCACCATTGGGTCTGGTTTTGAGGTTACCAGACTCCACCCACTCATGGATATGGAACGTACATCCTTGTACAACATATTCACTGTCACCTTTTAATATAGTCTGTTTAATACCGTCTGTTTTAGGTTGGTTTAAAGCAGTGATTGCCGCATATAATTCGGCACGATTGAACGTAAGTGCAAACCCGTCATCAGGCAGAAGTAATGCGATGCTATGTTGATGGCTAGCCCCTCAAAAAACCGCCAACCCCTGCCGTTGCACGTCGATCTTCATTTCCGTTGTTGTCACTAGAGCCATCAATGTAAAGGACTGGGGCATATACCATGTCTAGGGCTTCAGTTGTTGATTTATGGGGAGGCAGTGGCATATCAATATCATGGATTTTACAATAATCCGAGAGTGAAAAGGAGTTCATGGCACCCAAGGCTTTCAAGTTTTTCAAAAATACATGTACTTGTATATTCTTGTTATTGAACTGGCGCAAGTTCCGAATGGCAACGACATCCACCAAATTTTGAAAGACTGGTACTTAGTCCCTGAAAAACCCTAGACTGAGTCTATATATTGGTTCCAGTCTCTAAAGATTGCACGAAGATGATCACTAGCAACAGCATACACTTTACCTTTGCCGTATACTTCGTGTGGCCTCCTTGACAATACAGATGACATCCTTTGTATATCATCATTATGCTTGTGTGCCATAACAGACATATTGCATTTCTAGCAATTCTTTCTTTCTTTCTTTCTTTCTTTCTTTCTTTCTTTCTTTCTTTCTTTCTTTCTTTCTTTCTTTCTTTCTTTCTTTCTTTCTTTCTTTCCTTGTTTCTTTCTTTCTCTTTCTTTCTTTCTTTCTTTCTTTACGGGCAAATTTGTCCGACATTTCATTTGAAAATGTAAAAACTCCACACTTAGCATGATTATACTTCCAAACATGAAGCCTTGCGTTTTTGTGAAGAGGTTCAACGGTTTTGAAAATTATGCAAATTAGGGCCATTTGAAAATTAAAATCTTGAATATCTTCAAAATTATAATAGGTTAATGTAACCAATTCAACTTCACTTAATGTGTTTGTAACACTACACATTTTGTAATTTACATGTGACCTCTAAAGTTCAAAGGTCAAGGTCATTTGGACTTTGAAATTTTCATCCAGCCATAAGCTTAATGGAGTGTGAAGTACCAAAGGAAAAATGTTGTAGCCTGTAATATTTACAACTTTTGAAGGCACACAGACAGATTTGCTTTGAAGCAAATCTTTTGTTTGTTTCTTTGTTTCGTTCTTTGATTGTTTGTTTGTTTGTTTCTTTGTTTCTTTGTTTCTTTCTTTCTTTCTTCCTTTCTTTCTTTCTTTCTTTCTTTCTTTCTTTCTTTCTTTCTTTCTTTCTTACTTTCGTTACAGGCAAATTTGTCCGATATTTAACTTGAAAAGTATTATACGTAGAAACTCCAAACTTGGCACACTTATACTTCTACAGACGAAGTCTCGCACTTTTATAATGAGAAGTCATACTTTCCAAAATTATGCAAATTAGGGCTAATTAAAGTTTTAAATCATCAATATATTATATACAAGAGTAGATGTGGTTCCAAGTGAATAGTATTTTGATCATAGCAGGGCACAGGTCATCTCAAATGTCAAGGTTATGTCAAGGTCAAAGGTCAATTTTAGGTCAAAATGTCATTTTAAAGGTCAAGGTCCACTTCAGATAGACGTCATCTCAAGGTCAAAGGCCATTTCAAGGTCAATGGCCATATTCGATGGTGGCTTTCTTCTAGCCACAACTTGGGAAATTGTTATCCAATTTTGCTCATGCTGGGCTCAAATTGTAGCAACTGTAACACTGCACATTTTGAAACTTACAAGTAACCTTCAAAGGTCACAGGTCAGCGTAATTTGGACCTTTGAAAGTCTCATCCAGCCACAACTCGGCCAATTTCCATCTAATTCTTATCATGTTGTTGGTATTGTAACACTGTACATATTTGCAATTCACATGTGACCTGTAAAGGTCAAGGGTCAAGGTCATTTAGACTCTGAAATTTTCATCCACCCATAAGCTTAATGGAATGTAAGTACCAAAGAACAAAAGTTGTACCATTCATTATTTACAACCTTTGAATGCACACTGACAGATTTGCTGCTTTTCTAGTTATATACTTGAAAAAATAAAAACTCAGCAGGAATGCAAGACTTGCCAGGTTTAAACTTGATCTATAAAAAATAAAAACACTGACAACACCCCTACAATACCCTTACAGAAAGTGACAAGTGACTCTGTGTGGAAGAATTGCAAGCATCTCAATATTTAACTTGAATAGATAGATCTGACACCTTCAATTATGTCTGTGTGCCAACACAAGAATATTTTTTTTCTACGAATTCTTTACTTCTTTTTTCTCCTTCTTTCTTTATGTCTTTGCCAACACATACATATTGTTTTTCTAGGAATTCTTTCTTTCTTTCTTGACAGGCAAAATTTGTCCAACCTTTCATTTGAAAGCCATACAGAGAAACTCCAAACTTAGCTTGATTATACTTCCATACATGAAGTTTTGAGTTTTTGTAAATAGGATAATTATGCAAATTAAGGCCATTAAAAATTTAAATCATGAATATCTCCAATACTGTTATTTACAGGTAGCCAATCCAACTTCAATTCATAGCTTTCTAATACTGCACATTTTTCTAATTTACATATGACCTCTACAGGTCAAAGTTCGAGGTAATTTTGGCATTCAAAATTTTCTCTTAACCATTATTGAGTCAATTTTATCCGATTTTGATCATGTTGGGCTCAAATTGTAAATATTGTAATACTTCACATTTATATAATAAAGATGTGACCTCTTAAGGTTAAAGATCAAGGTCATTTGGACTTTTGAAACTTTGATCCAGCAATAACTTGGCCAATTTTCACTCAATTTTAACCATGTTGGACCCAAGGTGTTTAGGAACCATGTACATTTTTGTAATTAACATGTGACCCTAAAGGTCAAGGTTATTTGGCCCTTTCAAATTTTCGTCTAGCCATAACTTGGTTAATTTTGATCTGATCTGGTTCATGTTAGGCTCAAATTGTAGATATTTTAATACGGTGCATTTCTGTTATTTACATGTGACCTCTTAAGGTCAAAGGTCAAGGTCATTGGGACTTTGAAATGTTCATTTAGCCAAAGCTTAATGGAATGTGAAGAACCAAAGGACAAAAGTTGTAGCATTTAACATTTACAACTTTTGCAGGTATATAGACAGATTTGTTTTGAAGGAAATCTTCTAATGTTTATATTATCTGTGTTTTGTGCTCTCACTCAAGCAAAATAAAAAAGGATGATGATGATGACGATGATGATGATGACGATGATGATGATGATAATGATGATGATGATGATGATGATGATGATGATGATGATGATGATGATGATGATGATGATGATGATGATGATGATGATGATGATGATGCCCTGTGTTGTCCACGAACGGATGCAAGTAAACTGGCCAGTCTCCCCTTGCATTGGCATGGGTG
>OZ026622.1:78578102-78640602 GCA_964020975.1 Hermodice carunculata | reverse complement strand
AATGCACCGTCTGCTGATGTGGAGAACAGGGACGAAGCTTTCAGTTCTAGTACTGCACCAATTAAACAGCGGTCACACCGAAATGTGCCCGTGATGGTAATGGCCTCGCGTGACTAGCCACAATTATATCTCGCAGCTAAATAACTGGCGTATGTTCATCAATCAAATGCCTAAAAGTAAATTTGCATTTTCCTGTTTCCTTGCATATATGCATATTTCCGCATTTGAATACACATCTACTCATTCATTCATGTGGTCATCTAGGATAACAAAAAAATGCGGTACGAATAGTGCACCAAGCTGGTCGTCAGTAGCTTGCTACAAAAGTGAAGAGTAAAAAAAAAAGATGTGAGTTGAAGCGGACTTTGTAGTCTTTATTTTGCTTCGAATGTTCCAACGTCTTCCACACGTAGGTACAAATATATGCACAGTTATTCAAAGTAAGGTAACAGAGACCCTGACTAGTGACACAAGAGACTTGGATATACAGTATGATTGTATAAACGAACTGTACATACGACATGAATGCACGAGTGAATGTACGCGCCCGTGAACGAACGGAGAAATTTGCAAGTGCAGAATCAAATAACGAAACTTACAGAGTCCACATTAAAATATATAAAGTTCATAAAATTATCAGTACAATTCACAAAATCGTACATTGAATACCAGTGCTACTTACAACTGTTGTAGACTTCCCAGCACAAACGGATGCTACGAAAGTTAGAGAATGGAAAATACGCATCTGTCCTCTAATATTTTGCCGCTTCAACTGCCCAAACCCGGCACATTCCTTGTTTTGTTAGATTACAAACGTGCCCTAACTGAATAGCCCGGTAAGCATCTTGTAATAAACTGCATTAAAACACAATTAACTATATACTATGCTCCATTAAAGGGCGTCTAAATCAGTAATGGTTTATATACTTGCGACATGAAACTTGTGGTATTTATATATTTTCAGTAAAACACTTTCATGCAAATAAATACATGGACCAATTTACAGAGAACACGGAGAAATCTAGGTGGCTTGCATCAAGTAACTCTCAAAACCAGTAACATCCCGGCTTCCCAAAATGCTTCAAAGCATTTTCCCAAACAAATATATTTTTTCACATTTCATCTTACATTAAGCAAATGTTGATTATATTGATACATAAAAAGAGATAATATATGACCAATTTAGCGCTCAGAAGACCGGTGCAATATCACGGAATTACCTTGCACCTTTAACAATACAAGAGTCCCATAGGTTGAAATCAGATAAAGAGAAACTTCAAAACAGACATGAATTATATAAAACGATATCGAAACAATTAAACCATGTACAAATCAAGAAGAAAATAATCTGTCTTCTACAATAGAACAAGTACAAATGTGAAACATACAGTATTTCAGTACACGGCTTCACCTGTTTTATATGTTACCAACAATATTTTACACTTGGCACTGTGTCAGTCGTATAACATCAATGTATATGACAATGGAACTTTCAAGTTGCTTCAAGATGTCATAGTATTCTTACGAGTTTGACAAACTGACTTTTAAATGTCTTAACTTTGATTACTCTGACCCTTCCATCCTTCCCGAGATATCATCCCAGGATTCTACCTAAGGACCACTGACCGCGAGAACGTTTGTCATCAGTTAGTAGTACTAAATCACCAGTCTTGAAGGTCTGATAGTCACCCTGCTATTTTAGCCTTATCATGTGCTGCTCTTTGCAGTGCAAAATTAGCAGCACCGGGGCTGCAAACACCGCTAAACAAATGAGTGCTCATTCTATACACTTCATGTGGCTGGCTAAGATCGCAATCTGGCCACCATATAAATCTCAACACGTCCCTGTCAGTGGGAGAGACCCTGATTATCGTAAACATGGCTTCATCATCACTGGCTATAGCCACTGGATACTGCGGGAACCTAATGAGTCCTCCAACTAAACTGTACGTCAAGTGCAGTCGCTGCAATACATTGTCATTGGTAGAATTCATGGGTACTCTCACAGTCAAATACAATCCCAAGCTTTCCGGTTCTTCGGATGTAGGACAGAGTGATGTGGTAAATACCACACCTTTCTATCTTGTCTATTAATTTCATAATTATCAAAGGACTTTTTGTGCATATCCTTAACTACCAGTTATTTTCACTTTTTCACATATTTTGTTCTCAGCTCTTGGTTACATGTCAGTGTAGCTTTAGGAGAGTTTACTGTTATTTCAGCAGTCATTTTGTTGTCAGGAAGGTTGGGATTAACAGACTTAAACGGGATAGGTAACTCATCGCGACCATCAATTTTCTTGATTGATTTCTCCCATAAAGAGGCCGCCTCTCTTGTCATTAATTGACCACACCCTTTTGTCCCTGTTATACACCATTCCAGGTGCTTCAGTCTGCCATACGTTTGGCCAATATGACTCTCTTTAGGTCATGTTAGAAGTCATTTTAAAATTAGCTGAAATGTCAGCATTTACACCTGACACGGGATTATTCAGTGTCAACTATAATACATGTATGGTCCTCACAGCATGGAGAGACCCAATAGCTCTCTTGTAGATCCCCTCGGGAATCAAAGCTTGTGGGTATCCTGGCCTGTTAGGAAATGTACCTGGCCTTTATCTATCCTTGGTTACACTATACCTCCCAGATGAGGCCACTTCTCAATTTCGACTTGCTCAGCTAGACATCCCTTTCCAAAATTCATATATTCACATAACATTTAACCTATTTAATCTCAAAGGAGCAGAAGTACCAGTCACACCAGAAACCTTAATCTTTCTCTTTATATTTTCACTATTGACCACGATCTGCGCCGCTGTCAAAGTGCTTAAAGAAAGTTTGCCTCTAAGCCGCAGCTTCTCAGCTACATAGCTCGCACAAAATGAAGAATTCGACCCTGTGTCAAGAAGAGCATACCTCACAAATGATTTATGATCACCAACAGTGATTACTTTGATTGGCACTATAGGGAGGGCTACATACTGAGACCTCTCGCCAATCACATCATTACACTCAATATTTTAGCCATTAGAATCTTTCACATACTCACCTTGTGGTTTTACATGCGTCTGTTGATTCAAACTTACATAAGGCATATCAGTGACAGTTTTAACATGCATCTTCGGGTCAAATTGAGATTCATGTGACCCTTGACGTCTGTGTAGAAGCCTGTTCTGTTCTGTACTGTACCACAACCAGCAACATTACAATTCATTTTCCACACACACGTTTCAGAGGGGTAGCCCACTTTCAGGCAATTAAAACCGAGTTTGTTTACTTTAACGAACTCTTGTCTGTCCTTTTAAGACATAGATTTAAACTTGTCACACTTGGGTAAGGCATGCTGCGAATTGCACATTTTACAAACATTTCTACTCTTATCTTTAGTGGGCTGCGTATTGCGTATTGTACACTTTCGATCTGTTACCTTTTTGACGCTGCTTGCTCTCATTCTCACTTAATTTAGATTTCTCTGCACACAAGCCGAAAATAGGATCATTAAGATCTCGACTAGAATTCTCACAGAAATCGCGTACGTCTTCAAAATCTGGTAATTTGTGACTTTCTACCTTAATTTTCTTTGCCTTAGAACGCCATTTATTTTGCAAGTATAACGGCAATCTTTCAACCACTTTCACTAAATTTGTTTGATTGTTCATCACAGTGACCCTGCCAGCAGAACTTAATACTTCTACGCACTGCCATAAATCGTCAGAATACTGCTGTAACCCTTTAGCATCATTCGCCTTTATGATACCACCTAAAGTGACTTTCTTTACCCGACTTTGAATCACGTCAAATTCGTCACCACACCTAGAATTTAGAGTATGCCTTGCTCGCTCTTTGATAACTTTCATTTGGTTCCATACCCATGCAGCTACTAACCGAATGTTTCGCCTTACCTTCACACACATTTCAGAGATGTGGTAACTTGGTTTTGTCATCTGCAAGTTCGAATGCCTGAATAAATATTCAAAATTTAAGCTTATCGACGTTGATTTTCGGCATTTCCACTTTAGGAACGTTCTTGATGGCAAGTTTTTTGTTGTTGTTGGATACCATAATAGATAAAATTCGATTGGCTGTTAGCATTGCCAGCAACAGTGTGACATGTGCGGCCAGTCCCTTTTTGGGCATCTGGTTGTAATTTGTCGGTAGATGGCTTCGCTAGCGTGGCGGGTATGGGCGGTTCCTCTAGTCCTCTTGGTCAAGGTTCTGTTCAGTTGCAACTTCTTGAAGTGTCTCTCTCTTGCCACGCTCCACGGCAGCTTGGGCAGCAAGTTGCGCTCGCTTTCTTGATTTAACTCCGGCTGAGCTCTTTCGACGTGTTGTTTTACTTTCAACAATTCCTCTCTGGCCTTTTCTTCTGCCTATGATTATTCAGTGTCCACCCTAACGTGATCCTAAAAGCATAGGTAGAACCAGGAGCTACCTTGCGGATCTCTTCGGGAATCAAAGCTTGTGGGGTTTCCTGGCCTATTAGTAAATGTAGCTGGCCTTTATCTACCCTAAGTAATTCTATACCTCCCAGATGAGGCCACTGCTCAATTTCGACTTGTTCAGCTAGACATCCCTTACCAATATTCGTGTTGTGTTTTACATATACCCTATTTAATGTCAAGGAGCAAAGCTACCAGTCAGATCAGAAACTTTAATCTTTATACTTTCAAATGCGGGTATCATTTTATAGAGAAAACGAAGACACATAAATGAATTCCTGTAAGTTACTGGCAGAACGTCACTACCCATTTATTCCTTCTCAAGAGGTCGAATGCAAAATTAATGCCCAAAACGAAGTAAAAAAGGCGGAGAAATAACTGCATGCAAACCATCACGGCTGTTGCCTAAAATGAACTCACCTATAGGAGCACATATGTCGGACTCGTGATGTTGTTTAAGTGTGATTATAAACTTTTCCCGATATTAGGTGATCAATATGTTACTCGGATAGGGTATGATTGCCAAACTGTCACGGTATATGACAGTAACTTTTACTTTGCACTGTTGTGTCGGGTGGTAAACTTCGTTAACATATTGGTATGTAGAACTTCTGAAGGTCATCAGCAGTCGGTTGTCTCAGAATCATTAATACATGAACCTATACATCAAGAACAGGCTGATGTACATTGAATGAGATATTCAGTAATTGTCAACGTACCAATACGTACTCAACTCGATGGTTATGCAAACGCACCGTGCATCAGGATAGCCTGTATTATGTATCAATCCAACTTTTCCTTGGAGAACTTTTTTGTGCTGGGAACATAGTGGGATCCAAAAGGGGGTAAATTGTGTTAACCTTGTATAAGCAAATGGCTGGCAGCCGCTGGTGGAGTTTGTGTGCTGAAGTTTTGACCGCACACACCTCCCTACAGCATCCGCACAAAATGCGACATCTGTTTAAATTATTATGATTAAGAAACTCTTGAAAGGAAAGCACTTCGTGAAAAAATAGAATAAAATAAAACTTGTAGATGAAACCTGTAAAGCCTGCGTAACCTGGGCCACAGATATTTCTCGGGGTAGGGTAGGGTGCAACATCAAAGAAAGGCTGTAGAAGAAATTGGTTTTCAAATTTGTATAGCTTTCAGACTGAAATGGTCAAGAGCGTCTTACTGCCTGTTTGAAATTCTTGTATTAGTTAACGGAGATGTTAATCTTGTATGTCGAAATTGGATTTAGTGAGTTGTCTTATATTGTCAATGAACCATATGTGCTGTTTTTAATTTGTAAATAGTGATGTTTGCTAATTATTTTTTTTATTCGTTGCCAGGTGACTCTATACAATACTTGCGTTGCTTAATAATCATAAAATAAACAGTTTATTTTCTTCAAAGGCTTTTATTAACATGGGTCATACAGTGTTTTAGAGCTATATCATGGCTTAAATGGCATTAGGGGAATTCTGAAAGCAGATACTGAATGTTACATTTCTTTTCTTGTTAACCGACAAACCTTCCCTTCAGGGCTACAGATATGCAACTTTATATGACTTGATCACTTAGTTTTATAATTCATTCGTGGTCAGTGCACGTTTCTTGATTGTCAAGACGCACAATAAATACCCCAAATTCATTATTATCGTCTATTTGGTGAATTATAGGAAACGTCGAAAGCGAGGCTGCAATTATTGGCGGTTGAAAATGTTACACTTACGAAAAAATGAGAGAGAGAGAGAGAGAGTGAGAGAGAGAGAGAGAGAGAGAGAGAGAGAGAGAGAGAGAGAGAGAGAGAGAGAGAGAGAGAGAGAGAGAGAGAGAGAGATTCGAAATCCGCAGAGTTTTGTCGGTGATCTAATAAACAGGCATATTTTCATGCAGTGAACTCTCTTATGTGTCAAGAAATGAAGAATGGCTCTCAATTTCGTTCTGTGTTTTGTACACCTGTGACGTGCTCTGGGTAAGAAGCAGCACCATAGGAAACCGGTTTATGAACCATTCAATGGATAGTGTTGATGAATGGAAGAAATTGTCTTTCATACCGCTTGGCTTTTTAACCCGTCAAAGGTCATAATACTGGACAGGGTCACCAGCCAGCCCCAGATCATCCTGCCCTGCCAAGACACCAATGTGCGCAGCTGTTGTCTGCTAAAGTGGTATATTAGTAAGTCGCCCCTAAATTTTTCATTGGAAGTATTTTCAGAAAATCCACTACTCCATAAAGTGGATGAAACACACAACTTTGGAAATTATCGATGGCCGTAAAATTTAGACAGGTGCTACCGGGAAAGTATGAATAACATGTACTTGCTTCTGCCGAAATGCAAATTTAGTTTATGTCTCAGTTACCGAGAGAGAACTGTGTTACGTGTCACTGTCTGACTGACCATGTCTCCTGGATTCACCTGTATCCTGTCCTCCACCCGATACGTTCCAGCAGCAAAGTATATTACTTTAATTCTGGTTGGATTTACGCTCATAGGTACACTTCAGCGAGTTAACAATGATACGGGCGGGTTCGCTCTCTATTACCATTAAACCGAAAACGGCATGAAGTATGTCGAGATTTGGAATGTTTTTGAGACTTGAAGGAAATAAGGCATGCTGTGGCCACCTGTTAGCAGAAAAGTTCATAATCTTATGCAGAAGGCGGGCCTTGCTACCCATCTGTGCCGGTAAAAGTTATCGAGGTCATGTTGTCAAAACACAGCCACATGGGGCAGAAGTAGAAGTACTGTGGTATAACTAACTTCTACCATCTGGAATAAAATCTGCTGACCATTAACATTTGCGCAGTAGGTTATAAGCTGGTCCACACTCCCCAATAACAAAGATAATCTAGCCAAGTCTTCTGTGTCCAGTTTTACGTCATATTCTCCTGAACTTTGTTTATTTTTTCTCATGAGCCTTGTTGCTGTCTACACAGCTAATAATGGATGAGGGAAAAGGGATCTTGAATCATCACTGAATATTCAAACTTAACAGCTGTTGTTTTCGAGGATTGAGAAATATGAAACAAATGGTCGTTTTGGTAATCCTGTCATTCATTCTCACTTGATGACCAGTGCTCGGGCCTTGGCTAACCTGACCATCGGGGGCCTTGGCACAGAAGCCTGCCCCTTCTAAAGCACCGCTACAGATGCATACCTCACACAAGACCCCCCCCCCCCCCAAACCTTCCACTCCAGGCACCACCAACTGTGAAACCACTACAATGATGCATATATTGCTTCCAAAGGCTGTGGACACTGTTATCATCATGGCACGAACTGTAGCAGTGAATGGTTCCACACACACGGCCATTTGTTTCATATTTTTCCATCCGCGACAGGTGGCCACACCATGCCTTATTTCCTTTAAAACAGCGCAATGTAAACTGACGTCACTGTCTACTATTTCAATATTGCTTGTTGCAGGAAGCTGATAGCTGGGCTCCGCCTCCAACGTCCAAAGTAGGTCACTTTTGACCCGTATTGCCTTTAATTGTATGAAATAGAATATTATAATTTCCTTCGTTGAGACTTTTTATGTATGAAACTCTTCGGTGCATCTGTGCAAAAAGAAGTCAAATTCACGTAAGATCTCGGTTGCCGTTGTAAAAGCTTGCGGGGCTGGACCTACTGTCCGCTCCGGAGAGATCATGTCTTGGGACAGGCAGTGAGTACAGTTTTACGAAACTACTTTCCTATGTGGTAAGCGAGAGGTTCATGTCATGGATAATACGGATCATAATCAAGAGTGTATGCTAAGTATAGTGAATGTAGCAAAAAACATTCTTGACAGAACATCATTTGACAAAACACACTTGAGAGTCAATCCCGAAAAGTTAACTGGCAGCAGTCTTTACCTTGGGTGGATCTTTACCAAGTTTGTTCAATGGTCATGCTACATTAATTTTCTGTGTTTTTTATGATTTCTTTTGTTCATTTTTGGCATAACCTTGAAAAAACCATCTCGGAAACCGCTCTGTCAATTGCTTAAAAATTCCGTAGTGACACCCTAAGACCTTAATTTGTTCAACAGGTGATGCTGCGATTGTTAATTTTTCTTCACGATTTTTTGTGCTTTCGCTATTTTGGCTTCTCTAAAATGGCCAGCGTCATTGTTCTGAAACTTGGGGAAAATTTGGCTTGCGGGAAAGTTAAACATATTGTCATAAAATGGTGATAGGCTGGATCACTGATTTCCAACGAAATTTTCAATTCGGCTTCCTTTCGGTAAAGGTATGCATTCCTATTGATTACGGTGTAAGCCAATGGGGATTGCAATGCAGGTTCATATTTTTCACTTCGTCTCCAAAACTGCCAACCAGACTAATTTCAATCTTGGTGGAAATATACCTTAGGTGGGTCACTACCCCGTTTGTTCAAACGGCCTCGTCCCGGGTATTTTAGTATTTTAGGTTTTTTTTGTTAACTTTTTTTTATGTTTTGAAACTATTGAGAGAAATATTCCAGGCAACCTTTAAAATTATATACCGCTGGGATTTTGTGTTTCTCTGAGTCTGAGGAACTGTAGCTTGTGAGAAGAATAAACGAACTTATTCACCTGATTTTTTTTCGATTTTTTTTCAATTCAGGTGCCTGTCGGTTAATGCATGTATTCCTGTTGATTACTACGCGAGGTAATATAAATTGCAATGGAAGCTTGTTTTTCGACTCATTTTTCCAAAACCCTCAACCACATTCACTTCAAACGTGGTGAGGATGTATCTGAGGTAGTTCCCTACCAAGTTTGTTCAATTGTTACGCTCTTTTTACGAATTTTCTTGTTCATTTCTCAGAAAAATCTTCTCCGAAAACGCCAAACTTATTGCTTTAAAATTGTGTAGAGACACTTCTGGGAATCTCTTCACCGTAATTTATTCAACAAGTGGCTCTTCAATATTTTGTTTCCATTTTAAAGAATTTTAGCGCTTTTCTTGGCTTTTCCTCCCAAACCGTTGAATTGGATCCTCTTCAGAAGTACTAGGAATGTACTTTGACTTGATCTCTCACCAAATTAATTTACCACATGATCGCGCTGTCATCTTCTCATTTTTAACGAATTGTCAAAATTTGGAAAAATGGTTAGGTGATGTTGTTGGCAACAGTGAATATGATCTTAAACAAAGTTGACCTTGGTAGCATTCTGAAGTTCACAGAATCACTTCAGTCTGTGCATGTAAGCTTCGCTGAGCACAGGAGGGTCCCAGTCCTTTAGTTTTGTGTGTAGTAGTTGAATCTGAATTTAATGGGGGAATCTATGAAGGAGATTAATGTAATCAAGGGTTGAAAATTCACAATTATAATGTTCTTGTAACTTAGATTTAATATCGTTAAAGTACACCAACAATTTGAATCGACTGTTTTTGCATAGGGTGTGTACATGTAATTACACTGGAGATCAAATTGACTTATCAATACAAGCCCATTTTGTCTATGATTATTTTTAGTCATGCAGCTAGCAAAACACATGATGAGAGGCAAAATAATGTAACAGGTAACCAGCCTATGCAATGTAAAGCAAACAAACCAATAAATACATAAAGAAAAGATATTTTATTACTATTGACAATTGACATTTTCAAGGAAATAAGGTTCCACCTTTTGGTTGCAATATCCCTGGCACATATCAATTTGTTTTGTACATTTACCTAAATATTATGGTGACTGCACACATATGGTGCTTGAGGTACTCCAAGTATTCCAGCTTGAACATTAAGACATTGATCTAAACAGATTGTACCACTAAGGCTTTATTTACACCGAAACCAGCAGGTGCGCTGAATAAATAAACGTTACCATAATGTAAACAAAACACATCTGGCGGGAAAGAGCACAGATTTGTCGAGTGGGTTTCCTAGTTAACCAAAATATGTGATCTGGTCAGGAAATTGATTCGTAGTTCCTGACGGTAATAGATACTGACAGGATTTGTCCACAAAAGAACAAATTAAAGTTACAATAAAGTAAATGTCATGCTATATCCTTCACCAAGAAGAAAAATGTGGTATTGTTTCACTGGATGCTTGATGATCAAAGCTTGGAAAGAATTCATGACATCAAGGATCTTGATGTCACTATCAGATCGAAACTAATTTTAAAAATCCTGTAGATGCCCCCTGTGCCAAGTCTATTATGATGGTTGAACTCACAAAAGCTCATGCAATTCTTTTCTTCAGTGAGTCACCTGAAACCTCTCTACATACCCGTAGTAAGAAGCAGACTTGAGTATAGTTCTGTTGTGTTGTCTCCTGAAACTTGATATTTTTCTTAGCGTATAGAGAACATCCAGAAGAGTTTTGAGAGTTTTGTAGGATATTTGTGTTTTTAAACTTCAAGTTACAACCCGGAAGGAGGATACGAAGCAGCGTCCAGAATGCTTAATTCACCCGAGTTAAGTGAGCGGAGAATGGTTTCAGATCTGACGTTTTACAGGGTACAATCTCCGCTAGGCACCATTGCTCGTATCTAGTCGCTGAAGTTCTATTTTATGCTCCACCAATACATTTCGGAAACAGTCTTCTGTTTTTTAGTTCCCAGATATCGAGCCAATGTCAGGAAATGTAGCTTCCTGCCAAGAACACTTTCATGTAGGCCTCTAATGATGTGCCCAACTTGGACATCTTCTCTTGGCCTGTCAATTTTAAAACAGAGGTACCAAGGTTCATACACAGTTGATTCTAATATATGGACACTCTTAACATTTAAAATTATTTATTGTGTTTTTATCTATAATATTATAATATGTTTTTATTTGTATATATTTAGTTTTACTAGGTCTGTCATTGGGACTGTGCCTGTTGACCCATGAAATAAATAAATAAATGAATGAATAAATAAATAAATAAATAAATAAATAAATAAATAAATAAATAAATAAATAAATAAATAAATAAATAAATAAATATATCAATAAATAAATGAAAGGGTGAGTGGATGGATAAATGAATTAATTAATTAGTAGGTATATAATTGAATAAATGCATAAATGATTGAATAAAATAAATAAATAAATAAATAAGTAAATAGATAAATAAATAAATAAATAAATAAATAAATAAATAAATAAATACACCTGTGCAAAAAGAAGTCAAATTCACGTAAGATCTCGGTTGCCGTTGTAAAAGCGTGCGGGGCTGGACCTACTGTCCGCTCCGGAGAGAGCATGTCTTGGGACAGGCAGTGAGTACAGTTTTACGAAACTACTTTCCTATGTGGTAAGCGAGAGGTTCATGTCATGGATAATACGGATCATAATCAAGAGTGTATGCTAAGTATAGTGAATGTAGCAAAAAACATTCTTGACAGAACATCATTTGACAAAACACACTTGAGAGTCAATCCCGAAAAGTTAACTGGCAGCAGTCTTTACCTTGGGTGGATCTTTACTAAGTTTGTTCAATGGTCATGCTACATTAATTTTCTGTGTTTTTTATGATTTCTTTTGTTCATTTTTGGCATAACCTTGAAAAAACCATCTCGGAAACCGCTCTGTCAATTGCTTAAAAATTCCGTAGTGACACCCTAAGACCTTAATTTGTTCAACAGGTGATGCTGCGATTGTTAATTTTTCTTCACGATTTTTTGTGCTTTCGCTATTTTGGCTTCTCTAAAATGGCCAGCGTCATTGTTCTGAAACTTGGGGAAAATTTGGCTTGCGGGAAAGTTAAACATATTGTCATAAAATGGTGATAGGCTGGATCACTGATTTCCAACGAAATTTTCAATTCGGCTTCCTTTCGGTAAAGGTATGCATTCCTATTGATTACGGTGTAAGCCAATGGGGATTGCAATGCAGGTTCATATTTTTCACTTCGTCTCCAAAACTGCCAACCAGACTAATTTCAATCTTGGTGGAAATATACCTTAGGTGGGTCACTACCCCGTTTGTTCAAACGGCCTCGTCCCGGGTATTTTAGTATTTTAGGTTTTTTTTTGTTAACTTTTTTTTATGTTTTGAAACTATTGAGAGAAATATTCCAGGCAACCTTTAAAATTATATACCGCTGGGATTTTGTGTTTCTCTGAGTCTGAGGAACTGTAGCTTGTGAGAAGAATAAACGAACTTATTCACCTGATTTTTTTTCGATTTTTTTTCAATTCAGGTGCCTGTCGGTTAATGCATGTATTCCTGTTGATTACTACGCGAGGTAATATAAATTGCAATGGAAGCTTGTTTTTCGACTCATTTTTCCAAAACCCTCAACCACATTCACTTCAAACGTGGTGAGGATGTACCTGAGGTAGTTCCCTACCAAGTTTGTTCAATTGTTACGCCCTTTTTACGAATTTTCTTGTTCATTTCTCAGAAAAATCTTCTCCGAAAACGCCAAACTTATTGCTTTAAAATTGTGTAGAGACACTTCTGGGAATCTCTTCACCGTAATTTATTCAACAAGTGGCTCTTCAATATTTTGTTTCCATTTTAAAGAATTTTAGCGCTTTTCTTGGCTTTTCCTCCCAAACCGTTGAATTGGATCCTCTTCAGAAGTACTAGGAATGTACTTTGACTTGATCTCTCACCAAATTAATTTACCACATGATCGCGCTGTCATCTTCTCATTTTTAACAAATTGTCAAAATTCGGAAAAATGGTTAGGTGATGTTGTTGGCAACAGTGAATATGATCTTAAACAAAGTTGACCTTGGTAGCATTCTGAAGTTCACAGAATCACTTCAGTCTGTGCATGTAAGCTTCGCTGAGCACAGGAGGGTCCCAGTCCTTTAGTTTTGTGTGTAGGAAGTGAATCTGAATTTAATGGGGGAATCTATGAAGGAGATTAATGTAATCAAGGGTTGAAAATTCACAATTATAATGTTCTTGTAACTTAGATTTAATATCGTTAAAGTACACCAACAATTTGAATCGACTGTACTTGCATAGGGTGTGTACATGTTGTTACACTGAAGATCAAATTGACTTATCAATTCAAGCCCATTTTGTCTATGATTATTTTTAGTCATGCAGCTAGCAAAACACATGATGAGAGGCAAAATAATGTAACAGGTAACCAGCCTATGCAATGTAAAGCAAACAAACCAATAAATACATAAAGAAAAGATATTTTATTACTATTGACAATTGACATTTTCAAGGAAATGAGGTTCCACCTTTTGGTTGCAATATCCCTGGCACATATCAATTTGTTTTGTACATTTACCTAAATATTATGGTGACTGCACACATATGGTGCTTGAGGTACTCCAAGTATTCCAGCTTGAACATTAAGACATTGATCTAAACAGATTGTACCACTAAGGCTTTATTTACACCGAAACCAGCAGGTGCGCTGAATAAATAAACGTTACCATAATGTAAACAAAACACATCTGGCGGGAAAGAGCACAGATTTGTCGAGTGGGTTTCCTAGTTAACCAAAATATGTGATCTGGTCAGGAAATTGATTCGTAGTTCCTGACGGTAATAGATACTGACAGGATTTGTCCACAAAAGAACAAATTAAAGTTACAATAAAGTAAATGTCATGCTATATCCTTCACCAAGAAGAAAAATGTGGTATTGTTTCACTGGATGCTTGATGATCAAAGCTTGGAAAGAATTCATGACATCAAGGATCTTGATGTCACTATCAGATCGAAACTAATTTTAAAAATCCTGTAGATGCCCCCTGTGCCAAGTCTATTATGATGGTTGAACTCACAAAAGCTCATGCAATTCTTTTCTTCAGTGAGTCACCTGAAACCTCTCTACATACCCGTAGTAAGAAGCAGACTTGAGTATAGTTCTGTTGTGTTGTCTCCTGAAACTTGATATTTTTCTTAGCGTATAGAGAACATCCAGAAGAGTTTTGAGAGTTTTGTAGGATATTTGTGTTTTTAAACTTCAAGTTACAACCCGGAAGGAGGATACGAAGCAGCGTCCAGAATGCTTAATTCACCCGAGTTAAGTGAGCGGAGAATGGTTTCAGATCTGACGTTTTACAGGGTACAATCTCCGCTAGGCACCATTGCTCGTATCTAGTCGCTGAAGTTCTATTTTATGCTCCACCAATACATTTCGGAAACAGTCTTCTGTTTTTTAGTTCCCAGATATCGAGCCAATGTCAGGAAATGTAGCTTCCTGCCAAGAACACTTTCATGTAGGCCTCTAATGATGTGCCCAACTTGGACATCTTCTCTTGGCCTGTCAATTTTAAAACAGAGGTACCAAGGTTCATACACAGTTGATTCTAATATATGGACACTCTTAACATTTAAAATTATTTATTGTGTTTTTATCTATAATATTATAATATGTTTTTATTTGTATATATTTAGTTTTACTAGGTCTGTCATTGGGACTGTGCCTGTTGACCCATGAAATAAATAAATAAATGAATGAATGAATAAATAAATAAATAAATAAATAAATAAATAAATAAATAAATAAATAGATAAATAAATAAGTAAATAAATAAATAAATTAATAAATAAATAAATAAATAAATGAAAGGGTGAGTGGATGGATAAATGAATTAATTAATTAATTGGTAAATAATTGAATAAATGCATAAATGATTGAATAAAATAAATAAATAAATAAATAAATAAATAAATGAATGAATGAATGATTGAATGAATGAATGAATGAACGAACGAACGAACGAACAAGCAAACAAACAAACAAACAAATAAATAAACGTTAACAAAACTCATCCTGCGGGAAAGAGTATAGATTTGTCAGGTGGTTTTCATTGTTAACCACAATATGTAGTGTGTTTAGGGAATTGACTCTCAGTTCCTGACAGTAATACATACTGGCAGTTTTTGCTCACACATAATTTGTGGAATGGATACAAGGTGGGGGGTTGTTTGTCATCAACATGCCTTTTTATGGTTATGTTAGATAGAAGACTTTGCCACTCGTGCTTCCGCTCACATGTTTTCAAAAGAATCGGAATCAAAAATTACACAACTTTTAATCATTCACTCAGCCAGCCAAGTTTCACTAAGATATGGTAATTGAGTAAAAAAAAAGTGGGAAATGGTAAGAACACAATGTGACATACATCACAACGTCAAATCATGAGAGCACCATATGGCATAAATCAAAACGTCAAATCATAGCTAGTGCATGGATCAAAGCAAAATTGCATTGAACAGAAACCCATCTTGTAGGATCGGTGCATATGCTACTTAAATTTATTCAGATATTTCAGGATTCTTTCTGTACATGATAGTACAACAAATACCTTCAGACAAGTCCAATTTGAAAATATGTTGTAGAACTTAACAAAAAACAGCCATGTTCATAATTATATGTATGTCTATAACCAGTCAATGTAGTTTTTGCAATCATGCACATGAGAATATGCCAAAGCAACCATTATGTGTATAAGCATATCTTATAATAGCATTATAATTGTGACATTTACTCAGAATAACTTCTAATACGAACATATATTTTTGTGCATAACAGCAGGTTCTAGTACTGACGCTGTAAGGCTGGTCCCACTCCCCTGCACAATGATAACATCACAGCATTTTAAGCGTGATAATATACAGATTTATTTTGACAGAACCATGAATGATCATATCCTTTATGTGTTTTCGTTATTTTCCCATTGTCTTCGATCTCACAACTGCGGCACTTTGTTACTGTTCTCGTATATTTTTGTGAGGAAACTCGCTGGCTATCCTAACCAGCACAAATCGACATGTCTCTTGAACGCCAGCTTAGTGGTCTTGCAACAAAATCGATAAAGATGCTTCATCAGAGACGAGACGTCTATAATGCAGCTTTAATGAAATGATTTCTTTATATAAACAGAGTACATACATTGCTTTGGTCATTATATTTCAGATTTGAATGATGCAGTATACAATTGCAAGAACGAACATGCCTAAATAGTACACGTAATAAACGTTGATGCGTTGAAGTTGTACTTGCCGAAACGAGGCTACAGGTGGATTTGTTACTTATTGCAGAACAATGCAATTCCATAGAATGTCCATCAGTTGGCGTTTATTTTTAAACGCAAAAACTCAATATATTCACAACAAATGCTTAATAATTGCACTGTACATGTCGATAAGATTTGAAATTGATTTTTTTGCTAGTTGATTTATTATCAGTGTTTACTGTTACTGTTATTATAGTTTGTGTATCTTTCTGACATGTACGGACCATGTCTTACATGGCTTCCCGGGGTTGCCATGAGAGGCGCGGCTGCGCAAGCGCAATGCCATGACGCTTCACACGAGGTCCCACATATGCAGCTGCTTGCTGGGAGTAATGTCTCCTGGGTAAACAATGTGTCAGCATGGAAGTGCATCTTCTTTCGTAGGCACTGTCTACCACTTTATTACATCAATCATCTCAATCTTTCTTTCCGGAAGTAACATCTCATATGAATTCTGGCTTTAGTTTGCCAAAAGGCCTTTTCACGAGTGTAACAATAAACATTATTATGCCAAATGCTTTTGTGACCGTAAGACTCTTGCACGAAATTTATAAGTGTCAGTCAGGGGATTATATTAGCGGCAGATGAGATGTTTTCATGGAAAACTGTTATACAAATAATGTACAGTATTGCTATGTCAGAGCGGAGACCCATTTTAAGGAAGCCATGCTGACTCTTCCAATGCCAAATTTTGACTAAGTCAACAGTTTTCCTTTGCGCGATTTAGTGCAGTGCACCCAAGCTGTGAATTGACCATTTTTACTGTCTAAATGTTGGCATCCTGGTACCTGAGTGAAAAGTCGGGTTACAAAGAAAATATGGATCTCATATTATAATATCACTTTAGGACACGTTAGATGTTTGTGGAATTTCGCGATTCAGGTGTTTATGTTAATCTAAACCTCCCCAGGGATTATACCAAGATATTTTGTAGCGTGCATTTCTTCCTTCTATTTGTAAGAACAATATTGTTGATGACTATATGCAACCCGTGTGATATGTGCATAGATTTCGTGGACAATTTGTTTATGCCACGACATTCCTTCACGGGTGGCCACTATGCCAGCAGACGGTCAGGCATGAATTTTTCATGATGTTAGGAGATAAAATTCGCTTTCTTGTGCGAATTTCTCAACCCATTCGCTGGTGACTAATACTTTGGAGATGGATAGGGCGCACTCAAATATTTGTTCTATGCAAGTTTAAATCTTTTGACAGTAAAAAAGTGGCTTGCGGTAAAAAGTAATTTGATGCAGTTGTGTTATGCGCATCTTTTATTGATAGACATCGGTCACTTGTGGAGAGAGTTCAAGCCCTTCAGTGTTGACACTAAATGCCTTTATGTTTACGAAATGACCATGCAGAACAGCCAATCCCTGTCAGCTTGGCGAGGTGCACTCTAACGTGCGTAAAAGACCTTATAACATTGGATCTTGCCACCAAGTGGCATTTGTACACAGTGTTTATGTCCTCCACAAGATGACAATGAATGTATTTCCATGAAATAACAGCGTAAGGTATTGCCAACATTATTATTATTATTATTATCATCATCATCATCATCATCATCATCATCATCATCATCATCATCATCATCATCATCATCATCATCATCATTATTATTATTATTATTATTATTATTATTTAAATTTTCATACCTTTAGGATGCACGGCTAGTGGGGCCTATCTAGAGCAGCACAAAAACAGGGGAAGTATTAACAATTACACACATCTACTATAAAATATCCATTATATCGTCTTATTCATCGATGCATGACAGTCTTCAACGCAAATACGTGGTAATTGCATCAATTTGTCGTCTGCTGCACTCTTGAAGACAGCCTTTATTCCGGTAAAAAAATCCAGATCTTGCCGTCTGTTCAAATCTTTAGTGGCTTTGCGGTACATAAGATTAAAAAGGAAGCTGCATGATTCAATGTTTGATCGTGCTTCCATTAACAGAAAGGATAAAAATCCCCTGCATCTGCTTTATCTGGGCACGGAGCCACCATTTACCGCATTATTGCGGTGTTTTCAATTGTAATTATTTTGAGCTAATTATTAGATTGTCGAACCAAAACCATCGAAATATGCAGCAACCTTGGCATCAGTGTAATGATGCCTGATCGTCCAAATGAAGACAAGCCTTGACGAACTACTCAACGCTGTAATAAGATCCCGAGACAGGGGGATGGAGAAAGAGACAGCATCATGTTCTTTTAAAGAGCATGGCTAGGTTTACAGTGAAATGTGAAAGTCAAGTATCGTAATGCATCGGATTAGCCGAGAAACAGCGTCAGAGTAATCCGTTTAGAGCAAAACACTTTAAGGAAATCGATGGCATACGCTGCCCCGAAGGTAGAAAAACTACACGCAACAACTTTCCTGGTTCTATGCACAGTGAAATGCGTGTGTTGGTCCTGCAAGCGATAACGACGCCATCGACTGTGTTGTCAGCTTAATACATGATCTCTACATAAAACTGACAGTACAAGATATATCCCTTACATATGTTCGTGACCACGATATGCATAAGAAATTTGGCAAGTGCATTCGCTGTTGCATGGAAATAAAGCAGAGGCAACGCTTGTCCAGATCAACATTTTAAAAATATTGTGTCTTTTGCGAAAGGTATGCTGTTCGATATAATTCAGCTTACTTAATAATCTACCTTTTTCATTTTGGATATGGAGCATCGTACGCCTTCCTGTTGCTATACCATGATACAACTGTAACACATGTAGGTATTTCTAGAATTAATGTTTGATTATAGCTCTGGCATATAGAAAATGATTGAAACAATTTAGTATCAGCTGGTAATGTCAAACGGTTTGACCTGAATATCTTAAAAATCGTGACCTACTAAAAATATTATAGACGATGTTTTATTACTATCGGTAGAAGCCGCGCATTATCTTCACCATGACACATATCTATCATAGACATAAAGCGTAACCTTAACATGGATACTAGAATGATAATAGCTAAACAAGAATGTAAGAAATATATTACTGAATCTGTGTGGTTTGACCGTCGTCGTTCATTTAATTAATTTTAAACTATCATAGCATTTTGTATTGTGGTTACGTATATTTTAGCATGCAGCTTTGCTTGATGAGATGAGCTCAGTTTCTTGAGGAATTGTTCTCTGCTCTGTGTATGGGTCTCTCCTGAGCAGGTGGTTCATAAAATTCTCTTTCTTGAAAACCATTTCATAACGATCAATGACGACACGAGATCGTTAATAATGCTTACAGCAATGCCGGATTGTCGGGAATCGTAAACTTGGCTGGGCAAATATCAATCAATTGCTTACACCTGAGTTCCAACGTGCCATTAAAGAATGAAATTCTAATACCTTACTGTACTCTGTACATACCCAACGGTACTCGATCACGGTTCAATATTCTGAAATTAATCCGACAGCTTCAAGCCAGACAGAGTCCCAGCAGTGCACTGGAACTTAATGTCCATGTGGCCCATGTGGTAGAAAAATACGTATGTTTGACAACCTACGATTTAGGTTATAAATATTATTCCTTCAAGCCTCATAACAGCAATGTGTTATTTAAAATATATGGCTGAATTGGATTTTTAAATAGAGACAAAAAAGTTGTCATACTGTGGAGAACGTCAGGCTGTTTAAATTTAGAATTAGGATGCAATAATATATAATGTTACACTCTATATTTTGTATTTGTAATGCAACAAGAATTCAGATATACCTAATTGCTTTCAAGACTTATATTATCTCAATAATATTCTTTCTTCACAGTGGAAATTACATGTTTTCGGTCCGTACAGCCCTTAACTCTTTACGTCCTGATTTCTCTCTTCTTTTCCGAGTATTGGAAGTTGCGTCCCTGACCCCTTCTTTGTCGATGTTCGGGTCCTCCCATCACACTGCCAGAGATCATAAGTCTCCCAAACATACGCCCTCGGTCGATAGCTTTCCTTGAATTGCTTAGGGATTTAAACTTCCTATCCACCGCAAGGAAAACTGTTGACTAAAGACATTTTGTTCAGACAGGCGCCAATGGTCTTTCAAGATATTTTCTCTGACAGAAAAATTAAAAGTTCAAACAGCGGTACGATATTGACATGAAGGTCATCTTGGGCAGTTTTGCAGCAAAATGGCTATGGCATAGAAATACTTGATATCATAACAGTGGTTGAAGTTTAAGGGGTTAAGTCTGAGGGAGCATAGTACCAGGGCGAGGTTAATATTCTACAAACATTCTCTCCTGGAGGTGGCTGTAGCTGTAGTCACAAGGGTTGATATGGGAGAAACATGATGCCGTGCCGATGGTTATAGTTTGCAGCAGATAGCTGCACGGTTCTGTTATTCTTTTCGGGCAGATGGAGTCAGTGCAAGTGAGATCTTCGCACATTTCATAAATGCTGCCAGCCAAATGGGCAAGGCAATTTACAAACACAATCAGAATTACGGTGACATGTCAGGCAGTTAGATCAAAGCATGCAAGGTTCGTGATTTTAGCACTGCAGGCTATCTATATTTCAGATTGGAATTTATGGTGAATGCATGCACCTGTGGCCAAATACGTCAAGTGACGGTCAGTCATAATTTCCCTGTCACCCAGAAATCGAATGGTTTGCAGCATGGAGTGTGCGACCACACTTTGATGAATAATAGTATGGGTATATCAAGGAAGCTTTTCTGTTTTTCTTTTTTAAATATTGAAATTTTATCCATTTGTTTACAGGTGTATTTGTGTTGTTTTTAATATTTTAAACACATATTTGATGGAAAATTCTATCAACCTAAAATAGGCGTATGTTTATACATGTACCTTGGTATAAAACGTCTGTCGGCCTATCTGGTGAGCAGATCAAAGAGAAACCGCATATGGTTTCACTTGTTTCAATTTAGCGATTGCTGTAGCTTTACCCACTAGTCGTAATACGTTTTATGGACCCTACACTTGGCGTAGTGGCACGTTGAGTACTGATTTCCGTGTTGCCGCTTCTGACAAAGCACGTTAACCAAATTTAGGACTGATTTGAGGAAAAAATTAAGTTTAACGAACTGCTGGAATTACGACAAGGTGTTTTGATGAGGCTGTATGACTAATGTTGGTTGACATTCATTTCAAGAATCCAGCAAAACTCAAGATTCCTCTTTAGTAGAAGATCTTTAAATCTATAACGTCAGACTGAAAAGCAAAAGTCAGAATCCTGGCCATTAAAACCATACACACACTAGGCTATCTATTGCAAGGCAATGTGGCTTGCTAGGTACATATCTGTAGATTTGAATCAATCTATCATACACGGTATTTCCAAAAAGCATTCTGGCAATAAAACGCATATACCAACCTATCCATGAACCTGATGTTGTATTAGTTGTCCTTTTAGCCACTGAATCATTGACTCCGAATTTGGAACTGATGTTTAAAAAAAAAAAACGTTTGAATGCCATGATGTTATGAATATGTCCGGATTAATCTAAGGCTCTGCTTTGCCCGGATTGTTTTTAAATAACAATGTGTTTAAATAAATTTGGTGAACACATGTATCGCTACATTGATTGGTAAAAATTTATATATATATATATATATATATGTATATATATATATATATATATATATATATATATATATATATATTTATATATATATATATATACAATATCTGTGTGTGTGGATGTGGGTGTGTGTGTGTGATGCGCCAGTAGCACATTTTTTCCGATCACGATTCTCCTGTTGACACGGCTGGTGTAAGCGATATAGGGAAACACAGAGAGATTAAATGGCACCCACTAAGTTGTCCAATGTTGTTTCACATTTGCCACACAAAACGTCTGTAGGGGAAATGGGAGGTGTGAGTGAGGAAAACGTGCGCTCAGCTATGTTGTCGAAGCGACCAGCCAGTGATAGCCTTTCGTTGTTATACAATTGGCAATTTGTAGGATGGGCTGTTGCATTTGAGTGTACTTTCTTCAATAAAACCATTGCATTTTGCCATGTTACAACTAATAGATGTGATTATGTGGTGACAGACTGCCCGCTTTGATGCATTGACATGCATTCATTTTTGGCAACTGATCTAACGTTACCGTAAGCTTTCAATCTGTTAGCATGGATAAGGACCGGAATGGCCAGAGATTAAATCATTGATGCTGGATAGGTCAGATGATCAGCCGAAAATGTATCGATTTATTTGCGCCTTTTCGTCCAGAAACACTGCCTATTAGTCATTTTTATTCCGCAGTCCGAACTCGCTACACACCATAAGCTAACCTGTCACTGTCTAACCTGGAATCACATGTATAAAATATATTGACATATTTTACTCTCTCCAAGCAGAGTGGAACACGAGAAGCATGTCTTCCTCGTTAAGCACGACCAAATTTATAATGTGTTTGTTTGTTTGTTTTTGTGTCTGTGTGTGTGTGTGCGTGTGCGTGTGCGTGTGAGTGTTCACAGTACAGTTTCCTTTTTTTCATTTTCATCAACGCACGACTGTGGAAAAACATTTTATACAACAATATTGGTATACCTTTGTGTACTCAAATTGCCAGGAATGCTGTAAATGTTGCCATTAGGCTGGCAGAAACAGGATCTTTAACTCTTTCCCGCCATGAACCGGCTGGTGGTCAAATGATGATTGTCCGCTTTAATGTTTTTTCAATAATTTCAACAACGATGGAACACAGTTTTAAAGAGAAATGCAAATTAGACTTATGAAGATAAGATGCCCATGTCAACAGCTTCCTTGCTATGAGTTGGGCACTTAACACTCAATCCACGCCAGGGAAAAATGTGGTCACCGTCTTGAGCATCTTAACTCAATGAAGGGAGGTAAAAGTGGGACGATATAAAACAGATTGCTTCTACAAGTGGCAATTCATCATGCTCTTAAGAGCTTGGCATCAGGTGGGTGCTTTGGCTCTTTATATTGGCAAGGCTACGTTGCTGTCACGAGTAGAGAACGGACGGAACACAATTACAAAAAGCCTTAAAGGACTTGCTTGCACGTCCAATATTTTGGTTGTACTGTGGATAAAATTCTTACAACGATCGTCAATGTGCGAAGCAGTGTAATCTTTATGTCAGACCTAAGAATATGTTATACATTAGAGGTTTGCTTGATGAATTAACATTTACATAAGGGTGGCGTTCTTTAGGTGAAATGTGTCTACATGACTGTACTAGTTCAACTAAATTTAGGCACAAGGCTATCATGACATTGTTACCAAGGTCACCTATTAAATCTGGTGTAAGTGTCATGAATCACTGAAACTGTTTGAACCGGGACTTTGCAAACCCTAGATTTGAGAGTAATAAATTGTGTTGTCCTGATGTTTTTGCGGAATCATGGCATACAGTGGGGAATAATATATGCATCATATGCACAATGCATGGTAAAATGAAGGATACAATGAGAAATTGAACATCTGTGTAAAAGTTTACACACGTGCTCCGCATATCGACCTCAGATTAAAAAAAAAAGTTTTAGAGACAGGATTAAAAGTGCTGAGGTGGCTAGAATTAATTTACGCGGACTACCATACACTGGTCATATAAAAAGAAAACGTTTGTCATCTGCAATGGTATTTCCGTTACAGTAGAATCCATTCTGTTTTTTTTTTTTTTTTTTTTACTGAAACATTCGTAAAAATGCCATTTTGTATTTTATATTATCGTTACGCAGACGAAATTTCGAGATCACTTTTAGGTGTATTAAATACCCGTATACTTTTTAACAATTTTACATTTTATTCTCTTTTTAAATTTACTTGCGACTACTTTGTTGATGAAACCGTGAAACTATATTTCAATTAGGACTTTGTTGTTTCTCATAATTAGGTTCTTAAAAACCTCTACCTTTAGACAACATATAAATGAATATGTACTGCTAGGCAATGGGAGCTTATCAGCTAATGCCGTGTGTTTTCAACGTCAAGTGTATATGAAGATATGCATCTTGTATCCGTAGTTTCAATGTTACCTACTCCACCCAACATTTCAATTTCAATTACAGTGTCAGTTGAGACCAGGCTGTCGCCACAGCCTTATTGGTCCACTTTGAACATGGCGTAAATTCACAATGTACAAATCAAAACAATGTTTAATATTATGCCTAGAATTAATTTATTCATTTTGTACATATATCCGCTTTTAAAATCCACATAAATGTTCCTACAGTTTGCAATATCAATCACCTGTTTGCTGCAAATTTAAGGATTTCATGTCGTTGCATACAGTTCACAGTTCATCCGATAGAGTTATATTCCAGTCATTGTGATACGCCAGCGTTAAGCATATGTGACTTACTCTAGCCAAACCATGGCAATATCGCTCTTATTTACCTCTCTCTTAAAATACATACTGACAACTGCAAGTTTTTTCACCTGATTTTCCTCTCCTTATGTGTAATGTAATCAGTATGTATTTAACTGAATTATTTTAGTTTATGTTATGTAAGTCACATATCTTCTTACCATAGTACATTTATCTTTGCCTTACATGTTCAGCATATTTCTGATAAAATGCAATCATACGCTGTAGAACAAGAACCAGAAGAACTCAGCCGCCGTCGCAGAAATGTATGTGCGAATAACAGTTTTAATACCAGGTATGCCCGATCGGAACCCTCGGTGCTGGACGGAATGTGTGCATCAAGCAACAGTAATAATTCATAATATGAGACAGCAATTAAAATAAAGAATTTTAGTACAGATAATGACAAATGAGCATGGACCAATCAATAACATACATGCATATATATATATATATATATATATATATGTATATATATATATATATATATATATATATATATATATATATATATATATATATATATATACATATATATATATAATATATATATATATATACATATATATATATATATATATATATATATATATATATATATATATATATATATATATATATATATATATATATATATATATATATATATATATATATATATATATATATATATATATATATATATATATATATGTTCTCCTCGTTATATGAGTGCGCCCAACCACAAACACAAATGTCTTTCTTTTGTCCAAGCTTTGTTCAGGGTCCCCTTGACGTGGACATTACCAAATATCGAATGAGAACATGCCCAAGGTAGATATGTCTGACGAGCTTTCATAAGATACTTTGTTTTCATTCACTTCCGGGACTCTTTAGTATTTCGTGCGGTTAGTGACAGGCAGTATTTCAGAAAACCTTACACATATTTGTGACATTTTTCATAAATAGCATGGGTTATGGACAATCGTGTTTGTATTTTATCAATGGCGACTTTAACATCTTTGCCTTACTGTGCGCCTGATTCCAACAAAACAATCCGTGCATTCAACTGCTTCACTTACCATCCAGTTAGCCAGGGCTCTGGTAGTTGTTGTATAAATTTCACAATTTTGTATGGCTGAAACAAAGTCTAGTTTTTGTCATGTGATTGCTTCAGCAAATAATCAATTCCACTCCCTTCGTCCTACTTTATAGTAGATGCGTTAGTCTCTGACACACAAGTCATTTTCATATAAGGCCATGATTTGTATTTTGTTCTTCCAATTACGCGATCTTTTACTTATCCGATCATTGGTCATATCCTTGAAGATTAATACACCCTTTGCATTTTTCATGTGCCACCTTATGTGTTTATGGAGTTACTTATTCTGCAAAGACAGAACTCTTTCTTTCCTTTTCTTTACTTTTTTTCTTTTCTTTTTCTTTGAATAACGTCGATTCAAGCTTTTTAAGTTTTAGTACTGTCAAAACATTACTTTAAAAAGTCAAATTTCTTGTCACTTGAACAATTTTTACTGAGATTTGTATGTAATAGTATTCATGATGGGACGCCTTGGATCAATAGCTTCCCTTGGCGCGGGATGATGCACTGCCCACAACCCAAGGAAGGCAATTACCAGGTCGTACTCTGCAAAGGAGTGGGTTAAGGCAAGCAGGACTGTCGGAGACAAGTAAAATTGAATGACGCACAAGTCAGACTTAAGTCTGAAAGCTCGAATGGACAACCAATGAGTCCCAAGAGACAGCGGAACAATATGGTATTTTCAGGACCTCATTTTTCTACAGTGATCTATTATTAAATCTTTGCAAAGAATACCTCAGGAAAACTTTGCACTAAGGGACAACATGCGTTCCTCTGTACCATCTTTTTGAAAGCTATGCCAGAGCTTCGAAATTTACATGACTTGTACATTATTCTGGTTCATATGTTCCAAGAAGAGACATTCACTGAGTACTTTGACATGTGTGAAGGTGAAGCTCAAAAAGTATGTGGTTTAGATTTGGGACATTCAAAATTCGCGTTTACTTGAAATTTATCAAAAATGCAGTAACCAAATTGATGATAACGGTTACATCTCCAGATATATAACTAAAGAGATAGGCGTATGAACTGAATGTTCTCTGTACGCCATGTATTTATATATTGGACAATCAACAAACAAGCAAGTGTGTTGAAACGACCACAGTTCCTGTGATTATTATTATTATCATCATCATCATCATCATCATCATCATCATCATCATCATCATCATCATCATCATCATCATTATTATTATTATTATTATTATTATTATTATTATTATTATTATTATTATTATTATTATTATTATTGTAAATTACTTGGCCAACCACTTCGAAATTCCGTACAACCTCATCTCAATACTTCCAGAGCTTAATTTGATTGCCATTCAGCTCTGCCATTTTGCTGAATATGTGCCAGCTTGTGTAATAGTTTGTATGTTCGCGTATTAGTTGTCTTTCCCCAAACCACAAACTGGATTTTGTTTAAACCTAGTAGGAATGACGCTTCACTCCGGCTTCAAAGACATATGTCCTTTAAATTAGAGTTCTGTCTGTTGCTAATTTTTGACAATTTGAATAAAAGAAACGGAATGCATGGTTAGCCAGGATACATGTAAGCCTATAGTTGTGGTGCACGCGGGTATATGTAGTTTTAGGATAGGTCTGTCTCAATTTGGCATGCTCTATTAATTTAAGCAAGAATTTCATTTTGGGAGAAATCTCTTAAATTTCTCTTTAACAGCACGGTCAACTGCTTTAAAATTTCACACAGAACTATGTCGGTACTGTGAAACTTCAGTTTGTTTAACAGGCGACACAGCATTTTATTTGAGAAAAATAGTGTTTTGTCCGATGAATTTGTGTGTTGTAATCATCTGTTGCAATCTCCTGTATTTTCGTCACTTATGCGATGGAAATACAGCTAGACTCAATTTCTATCAAATACACACACACACACACACACACACACACATATATATATATATATATATATATATATATATATATATATATATATATATATTCTGTTTTTAGAAACACTTCGAATTTATATTGAATGATAATGTTTCATCTTAGGTGGCTGTTATTTCAACAACACTACGACGTCTAACTTTAGTAACAACCGTATGTATCCCTTGTTTGCAAAGTCACCCAGAGTAAACCTCCCATATATCAACAATCCCAGGGTGCTTCCCTTATTCTGCAACGGGAATGTGTTTGTTCCGGGTAAAGCCATGTTCTATGCCATAAAATGCATCATGTGATATCGTCGCAGCTCTTGGCAAGGAACAAACAATATCCAAATTTGAGCCCAAAAGCACTGAGGTTTGCAGACATTTGTGACTAATGGATTTGAATTCTTAATTTTTTCTGGACATGTCTTTCTAAAGTTCACCGTCAATTGTTATTGTTCTATCGCCCATATCGATTTAACATGCAGCTGTGCTTACTTAATGCAGAACATATAATTGATAAAAAGTGTTCCACTTGGAATAGCTAGCTGTATTAATTGAAGCATCTCTCTGTCTCATGTAACCTGCTTCTGGTAACGCTGATGGTTTGTTTAATTATTTGCATCCATTAGTGGCGAAGAATTATGGCTGTCGCCATGTTGAACATTGTGTGTGTCAAGCTTGCTTTGATGTGAAGTAAGAATAATATTAAGGAATATCAGCATCAGTGGTATGCAATAAAAAGACAGCGTAATAAGAGAACCAAAAGCCAGTCAGTGGCGTTGCCAGGTGTAAATATAAGCAAAACAATAATTATGATACGATGGATGTTTTGGAATGTTAGTAATAGGACCAATCAGTCACTTGGCCACAGACTACACAGGCGTATCTGGTCTTGGCATTGGTCCTCCTATGTACTGTCAGTGGTCCCCTTCCCTATGTACTGTTTTTGTTCCAGCTATATGCTGTCAGTGGCCCTGCTTTGTGCTGTCACTGGTCTTTGTTATGTACTCTCAGTGGCCCTCCCATGTGGTATCAGCAGGGAATATTCAAATGATCAGGAATAAAAACAACAGGGGCTGCACAGTAATAACATTTTTTTTTCGCAAGCCTACACCAAGGTTATTCGGACGTTTGAAATATTCATCTAGCAATAACTCAATTTTCATCCAATTTTGATCATGTTGGGCTAACACTGTAGATACTGTAACGCTTTACATTTTTTTTAATTTACATTTGACCTCTAAAGGTCAAGGTCATTTTGCCTTTTGAATCTTTTATCTAGCCATAATTTGGTCACTTTCCATCCAATTTTATTCATGTTGGACTCAAGTTGTAAGTGTTGCAACACTGCATATTTTTGTAATTGTGCACATTTTTTACACACTCAGACAGATTTGCTTTCAAGCAAATCTTTCTTTTCTAGTTTTCACTGGATCTTTCCTCGGTTGATAGTGATCGAGACAACACTGGCCTATTTTCTGGAAATTAATCCCAAGTTTACACAAGCATGGCCCCAATACAAAGCCAATTTCTAACTATCGTTTCTTTTGCGCTCTATCCCATCCTTGCGGTGTTGCTTTGTCTTATTTGGCACAGGACCCAGGTCATCTATCCTTATATGGCAAATGATACCGGAATTTCCCATGCTCTGAACCGGAACTATTAAATGCAGCTAATTTTTTGTTGTCTATACGTGTATGTAGAAACTACCATTATTATGCAGTTGATCGGTCATCATAATATTGCCAGTGTCAACAATTATATGTCATGCTTCTCATAATCAACAACCTATGATGTGCAACATCTTGACAAATCCTGGATATATCCTCAAGTCGAAGTGACGTTGCTTGGTAACCGCGTCTTGCTTTGATGTCTGCCGAAAAAATGCCCATCTTGCCTTCTCAGACCGCTCGTCAACTCTTGTCCGTTGAACACTACGTCCACAATGGTTCCAGACGTCAACATTGTGACATCGATGTTCCGTGCCAGCAACTTAATGTCTGGCATGTTTGTAGAAGTATGTTTCAATGGCCCAATGACAATCAATGTCAGCGTATATATAGGGGTTTGCCCTGTTTCCCAATTGTATCCTTACAGAAATAAAAATATGTTTAAACCAATGTCAGCGTGACTGAATCACTGGTAGGCATAAAGCCGCGTGTTTTCGGGCGTCCACGGTTTTCCATGACCACGTTTCCTCATTCTATTGTGCACTAGCATATAATTTTAAATGACATTCATCCCCTCCTGTTCACTACTTTTCAGTGAAGTTGCACATTATTAAAGTTATTCTTTAAAATCTTCTGGTTTTTCTTCTTTCTCTCGGTGGTAACGGAGGAGCTCTATTTTGAAACTGTGATACCCAATCACTTTCACTAGACTTAAATTCCTCCCCCCCCCCCCCCACCGCTGTGTACAATACTGGTTTTCCCTAATATTTTAGTATCATTGCACAAAACTGAGATAAATTCCTGTTTATTCTGCGAATAAAAATTGCTATTTGGTAACTGGATAGAAGTTTACAGATGAGACCTGCATGTTCCGTTTGAGCGACATATTACTCTGCCTTCGGCGTCGTAAATGTATCGCGCAAAAGGAACTTGTTCGCCACAGCTGTGAACCTGTATCCAGTTACGCAAAGGAGATTCTCTATATAAACAATGGGGTGTTTAAGTTTTGTTGTCACTGGCTTTATTTATTTTATTCGAAACAGTGTATCCATATATCCTCTCATTTTATGCTAGATTAAGACCATGTCAGTGGCTTGCTTGTCTGAGTGGCTTCAAGCACAATATTTGGCCAAATGTTTTCAGTAACAATAAACCTAAAGAAAAAATCCCAAATACAGACTATGTGGTATTTGAATGCAATCCGCGAAAGATACAGACATAAGTTAACCAATCAATGCCAGGTAAACGAATGAAAATATTTATGCTTTCATCAGTAAAATCTATTTCTGTGTGCAGCTGCGTCTCATGGATAAGCCAATACACCCATCCAGAGTGCTTTCTTTAGTACATCCAAGACAATATCCACAATTGTATTGCTTTATTATGCACCAGACTCCGCGGTGGTACGGGCAGAGAGGTTTATTGGCTATGTCGCTCCTGTGAATTTTGTTCTAATGTTCACGTTTCATTGATTTTTAGTCCACCTTTTTGGCAAAATTGTAAACATCTTCTACTGCCAAATTGCTGAGGAATGGTTCCAAACCATGTGGGATGAGGTGTGGTTGGAGTCATCAAAACAACCCTATGTAAATTACTGTCTCAATTATCAGCAGTTATGTTGTAACTGATACATTCTGGTCAGAGACCAAGATTTTCAACACTTTATTGACAAACAAAATCTGAGACTACATATTTTTCTGGTTTGAACTTTGACTTGCATGCTGCACACGCATGTATATTTATTTATGCTATGTCCTAAACTTGTTTCGTCTCTTTAGACATTGTAGTTAAGCGTAATTGATCATTTCTGTTTTTGTTATTTATATATATGTCTATGTACCATAACACTGTAACATTGGTGAATGCGCAGTGGTGAATGTTTCTTTCCACCGAAAGGTATCATCAGCAATGGCTTGCAACATCAAATCACCACAGTTTACCATTAACAAGAGACTACCCTAACCGAAATTCATCCCGAGGTTTTGGGAGGAAATATAGCGGAAACATCGTGGACATGTCTATGGTGGAAATACCCCAGGAATACCCGAGTTTTTGGGGTGTTCCACAATTGCCTTAGAAAAAATCTCTCTCTGTATAGAAGTTTCCCCGGGAATAATATGGCACCTAATAAAATGCAGTTGTGACCACACAATTCCTGTTAGACATGGCCACAGAAATTCCACAATATTCCTGGCATCTATTGTGACCACAAGATTCACGAGGTGCACATGACTACAGTCTTCCTTGCTTTAGTGGTGACCACAATATTTTGGGTATCTGTATATCCACAAGATAACCACATTGTTCCCAGGTTCCTGCCCACAGTATTCCCGGTTTCACCACAATATTCCTGGGTTCAGTCAATTGACCATAGTATTGTCGATTGACATTCTGGAACACGAAATTTCCACCACTGCTGAATTATTTCCAGTAAATAGTCCTGGCACGATGACCACAATATTCCCGGCACTGCATGGTTTCGACCCCAATATGCTCGGTGTGTACACATGATCACAGTGTTTCCGATATCAGTTGTGACCAAAATATTCCCGGTAAGTAGACATGACCACAGTATAACACTATGTAGTGCAGGTCAGTTTTTGACTCACGTTGCAGCCTGCATGCAGCCTCCTATCTGCACATACAGATAGCAATGTAGGCTTAACATTACTATACTTACGTGTGTGCACAAAATTTCCACTGACTAGAAGTTAAAAATCAAGAATACCTTTCTGATCCATGATACTTTAAGGTAATATATATGCATTCTTAAAGTCGTGGAATGTATTAGATCATGTGAAAAAGAAACTATTTACTCACTTTGCATTGCTGCTAAGACATCCAGCATATTTAATATGTCGCTAGGAAGTGACAATACACTCAAGGCATGCTGGCAGCTCCTAGCTGAATTCAAAGCCCCGTGCTTCTCTACACTTTGAAATTTGCAAAGATATTGAGCCACAGAGTTTGCGGGATAGACTAAGAAAATGTATTCCTTATCCATAGTGTTCCTGGTATCATCATTTTGAAAATATACAAATATCCACAAAGTTTCCGGGAAAGAATTTGACATTTCATTGCCTTCCTTCCTATTCCCGGTTTCATGGAGTTGACATTTCTAGGAGTTCCCGCTCTAGACTCAGAAAATCCATAATTATTCACAGAGTTCCTGGCATCATTCTGAAATTTCACGAAGACCCACAGAGTTCCCAGTTAAGACTTTAAAATATGTTGTCCACAGTATATAGTTTCAACAGTTTTGAAGAGACACGGAGTTTCCGGTTTGACTTAAGATAATTTAAGGGGATCCACACAGTTCTCGGGATAGACTTGTAAAAAATTGTACAGACTCTGTGGGTCCACAATATTCCCACCACAAAACTTTAGCAAAAAATATCTTTCCCGAGTGTTTCCCCTATAAAGTTTATTTGACACTGGGGGAACAATTTTTGTCTACATTATATCTGGCTTTGCACCTTGCAAAAAAAAAAAAATGAATAGCCCACATTATTTTCACAATGTACAGGATATTCTAGGGGTCCAGTCCACAGTATTCCTAGATTTACCACAATGTATCCAGTATCAGTCCAGTGTGACCACAATAATTCCACAATTTCTTCATCTTGAACCACAATGTTTCCGCCATTGCTTCACTATTTCCACCACGCGTCCACACTAAAACGCTAATATTTTCTGAATTTTCCACAATAATCCCTGTTTCACAATGTTTCTGCTACATTTCCCCAATATTCTCGGGATTCATTTCGGTAAGGGTAGTCTCGGCCAAACTGAGGGCATACCGCCGTGCCATTCACATCCCTCTCAGTCCTGCCCACAAGACACAACGGGCACAGTGGTGTGAGGAACATGCAGCCTGGACCAGAAATCAATGGAACAGCGTGATGTGGTCAGTTGAATCCCGATTCTGCTTTGATTTCCACGATGGAAGGATAATGGTTGGACGAATGCCTTCCCAGAGGTTTGTATTAGTACGTATGGTTAAACATGGTCGCTACGGAGAAGGCAGTCATGATGCGTGTGTGTGTGGGGGGGGGGGGGGGAGGGGGGGTACAGCAACAGAGAGAACAGCTCTCATCTGGGTGGACGGGACAGTTACAGGCCAGGGCTATGTAGATGAGATCTTGCCCATAGTTGACGAATAGATCCAACAATATCCAGGGCTACTCTTTCAACATAATAACACACGACCACACATTGCCTGGGTCAGCATGCAGTATCTATAGCAACACAATATCCCATTGTTGCCTTGCCCAGTCCATTTTCCTGACCTGTCTCCCAGCCAGCATTTGTGGGGTTTCCCTGGTCGTCGAACCAGGGATAGTGTGAAGGAACTGCAGCCACCCTGGACCAACTGGCACAAGGGCTCACAGACCAGTGGAATCAAATTCCCCAGGCTTAGATCACCAAGAGAACAAGCAGCATGCCAAAGCGGATGCAAGCTTGCTTACAGAAGTGCGGTGGTCATACCCACTAATGGTGCATGCAGCCTCCAAACAACAACAATAACAACAACAGCAACAACAACAGCCAAAAAGGGTCCTATTAAGGACCATCATTTTCTCCGAAAAGAGATGTGAAAAGCAATGGTATAATAAAGTGAACTCCCAACGTACATCCGCATACTTCGTACATAATTTTGAGCGGGGGGGGGGCATCTTTTTTCCCTGCAGTATAATGAACTTAGTACCGTCTGCTGTACCAAGGTAACAATTAAACTGACGTCAAAGGAGATAATGTGCACAAGGCGAAAAACAGTCATTTACACATGTTTCAACAAATGTCCAAGTTACCTAAGGCATAACAAAAATATATGTGCAGTTCCGATAACCCGACCAACCCCACTGAAATGGCCCGAGTGCGGAACCTAAATCATTTCTATGAAACATAACATATATACATTAAAAAAAGGTGCTTGCCGCCCTTCCCTAATAAAAGTTAATCGACCCTGGCTGAAAGATTTTATCGAGAAAAGTTGCACAACATATATTACTAATTATTGATATATACTTTTGGATTCAAATATCCCTCCGAGATGGCCCCAAAACTACTATCCACATTTACAAACCATTTGGTGCAGAATACACAATTTTCAAAATGTCAGCCAAGCTTGTGGGTGAATCCCGATTCGATATTTTGAAGAGGTGGTATCCAAAATACATGTGTGATTAGTGTTAACGGAGTGGTAATTTGTCGAATGAATGTAATGTCAAATACATAATGGGACTTTTCCAGTGTGAGCATTACCCAGAAAAGGTAAAAACAACGGATTCAAATTAACAGGTGATTGGCTGCAGTGGGCCCCAGAATAGGAATATTGTATCAGACACTAGAGACGCCCCGAGGCTATGAATTAAGTAGCAGCACAAGTCGGACTTGCCAAGCGCCTTTGCTGAGTGAAAGATGGAGCTTAGGGCAGAAAGTTGGCCCTAGAGTGGATACAGGTCCGAAAGTACCGGCCGAATTTTTTTTATAAAAGTGGTAACTGTGTTGCAAAAAAATATCGCTTAAGGCATAGACCCTTTGTAATGCAGCAGATTGGTAAAAACAGACAGCTATAGTGAATTTAGGTGTAGAGCCAAGGCAATCATAAATGCCTCAGTGTGATCTTAAATATGATTTACTGCTTCATTTGCCACACCGGATGCCTCCATGATGTGCTTGCCAGCAATCAGCTTTTGTACTGGAACTATGTATTGTGTAAAGTTGGAAGTATTTTGTACTGTGTCTTTTTGTTAGGGGGGCATCATGCAACCAGTTTAAGTCAGATTTTCATTTGTGTAAGCAGGCAATGACTAAAGCTGGCGTTATCAGCATTAACATAATGCAATCCAGGATTTGCTATGAAAATCAAATGCGTTGTCATATGATCTTATAAGCAATATATGCATTTGACCGGTGGGGAGTTGGTTTTATCTACACAGCCAGAGTAGTAAATCCCAGCCTTGTGCACACAGGTTTCATTAAGATCTATTCAAACTGGTATTGTTAAAAATAAGGGATATGAAACAAGATCATTTTGAATTACACAAGGCAGCACGGCAGCTGTTTAATGTGTGCATAGATTTTGATGTATGGGTGTGGATATCTCGTCCTACATATCCTGTCTCACCGCGATGTGTTAAACATTGTGATAGATAAGAAATGAGGGTCGATTTTGTGTGTGTGGCATTGTGGGCGAGGCGCACGCCCCACGATGTCAGCTTCAATCACGCGCGTCATTATGCCATAACACACACAAAAGCGACCCTCATTGCTTATCTTTACATTTCCCTCTTAATTTTTCTGCTTGAGTGCACAAAACTTGGAATTCAAAAATGCATAGAATTAAGAGAAACGATCAGAAAGTGATTTGTACAGCTTGTTCAAGTGTTAAGTTCCGGAAACCCTTGTGGGCGTGTCTTATTGGAATGTGGGAGGGACACGTGTGTTATGGTCCCATAACACACTAGGCTCATGTGTTATGGTTGCATAACACACTAGGCTGTCTCCTATACTTGCAATGTTAAAAGTTAGATTGAATGTAAATATATGATAATAAACATGATGAAACGAATCTTTTTAAGAAATGAGGGTCGATTTTGAGTGTGTTATGGCATTATGACGAGCGTGTTTGAAGCTGAAATCGTGGGAGTGGCGCACGCCAGTACGTCTCCCCCGACGCCAGCTTCAAAATTTTTAGCAACAGGCTCTACTTGACTATTTTTTCATTCCAGTTAAATGTGAACTACACTCGATGATGGATCTAGAAGCATCAATCGGGACGGAAAGTCCTGGCAGTCTCCGTCAAGTGTACCACAATGAGGCTGATGGGGGAAAGGTTACTGCTTCTTCAAAAGAAAGACTTATAGGACGTCCGAAGCTGAGCCGACAGAGGTCGCATGGAAAAGCAGGCTCCAATTCTGCTTCGGTTTCTTTTAGCATTCCAGAAAATTGCGATACTCCAAATGGAGATCCAACACAGGTGAAAACGAACTCGATCGTGATTTCCGGTAATAACTCAGAGGACAAAACAAAAGTAATCCTTGACGTAAATGTGGATAAACCAAAGAGAAAGCGTACTTGCTTGCAAAAGATATGCTGTGTGTATCCTGATGAGGACCAGAGTGACTTTGACGATATTGATGACCCCTTGCGCAAACGCTGTTTTCGTGCTTTTTTTACATGTTTGTACATATTATTAGCTATCGTTGCCATAGTAGTTACTTATTCTATGATACAGAATCTGATCATATCAATGCAGAACCCAGTAAGATCCATACATTACAAGCAGGTTGACAATTATGAAGCCCCAGGTAAGTACTGTCACTGTATGCTTATATATCCATTACGAAAGTTTTAGTCTGTTTTTAAATTATTCTATGCTATGGTCATAGGCCTTGGTCAGTGGTTCTGGTACTGACTTGCAAGTCATGCTACAGCTGGCCTTGCGGCAGCTGCAGCATAACTTGTCAGGCAGTGCCAGAACCACTGACTTATGACTATAGGCACGTTGGTACTTGAACGAAAGCTCTTTTCATGAAGAATTTAAATATGCAATTGTCTTAAATCTAAGTACATGTACGGAAAATTCAGGGACTGGGACAGAATGAGTTAAACGACTATCTAATCATGACATTTTGTGGTCCTGCAGAGAAACTAAATAACAGTGTTGTTCCAGTTGATTACCTGTTTCAGCCCATCCAGAAAAATACCTAATTCGGAAAAAAAGGTTGTTCAATCTCATGCACCTTTACTCACTAGTATTCATCTCGTTCGCTTAATTGATAATCAGATTTTTCCTTACTTCGTTCGACTCCTCCGCCATGGGAGAAGGTTAATCCAATTTAAGAGGCGAGTTGGTAGACTCAGAAAAAAATCCGACAGGCCATCCCCCACGTTAACTTTTTATATTTCAAGTTAAAATCAAAGCTGAAAAGCTAAAGGTTCCAAAATGCGTCCTGATATATTTGTCGCCTCCAGTTGGTATTTGGGTTACAGCAATGATCAACATAAACACCTCGGTACTTTCATTTTATTTGTGTTAAAAGTTTTGGCAAACGTTCATGGACTTTGGATTCGGTAAATAGTGGTTTACAATGCCATGAAGCATACTTTTATATCTTATAAGAAAATATCATTCATCGTCAAATTATGTATTAGTATAATATATCGAAGTATAAGTAAGCGATAGTGGAGTACAGGAGGCAACCTAAAAAAGGTAAAATATACTGAATAAAAGCGTACGTGGAATGTTCATGTCGACCTTACCAACAGCCTGGTATCGCGATGGATAATGGTTTGGTATCAGTCAGCTGGTATTTAAGACTTTGCATTGTGAAAACGTAATTCAGGATCTCAACCTTTAATTAGAAAACAATTTGTCTGTGGAACTAGGATTGGTTGTGGAATGTGCTGTGTGTCCACTTAAACAACCAACATTGTGTCGTTTTCCAAAATTAGCAAGGACCAGAATACACAAAGCATTGGTCAATGCGAGATTAAAATTCGATTCAAGACAGTTTACATGCATGTGGCAATGCTGTGAAACTATATTCATGATATTTGATACCTTTCATGCGAATACCAAATATATGCAACTAAGGGATCCCTGCAAGTGTCAAATACACGCTTCCTTTCAGGTTGGCTGGACGCAATAAAAAATCCTTTCAGGTGGTTAATATAAGCAATACAAATTACAAGTCTGGATCGCGTATTTATTGTCGTGCCAGTGAACACAGCGCACTGTCATTGTCATTGTCATGCCGTTATGGCTATCAGGATCTCATGAAAAAAAAATTGACTGTGAACCGATCGTGCATCGTGAGTACGTCCAGTGGTGCTATCATTCAACAAATGGGAATATCAGAATTGAATTTCCGCGGCCCTTAACTGATGGTTCGCACTTGACACTGACCTGGTGGAATATTGGCGTTGCGTGTTCACGGTGGACAATGACGTTCCTGTACTGGGAACAAGCTGCAATTACTCCCAAATGTAACCTGACCTACCGTACCCATAGCTACCAAACACGCCTTTGTAAGCTCACAAGGCTCTTAACGGTACCACCGGGATTGCAATTACGCAATATTCTCCCCCTGAAGCATTAAACATCTTGTCCAATGTAGTTGTAGCTTGACATCTACAGCATATACGATAATACGATGCTGCACTGCACCGCATGAAAGTCGACAGCCAGTGTGAAATGCTTATCGTGTTGTCCACGTGCCAATTGTTCGTGTGCTTGGTTAGCAGAAGATAGATTGTGACCTCGACTCCGGATATTTAACCAAACTGAGCCCGTAGGTTTGGACCTCCAACGAAACTGTCCACAACGTACAATTCTTTAAGTATCTTCCAAAGATAATTTAGAAGCTTTGAAACAAGTAACTAGATGAACCCTTAAGCTATCAAGCTTCTACAACATTTAAGATCAAAATCTTAAATATAATGACAGCAATAAGTCGAGACAACACGATCTTGTGATTTTTCTGAGTGGATGGGTATAGGTAATATTGCTTTCGTGTTAACAGTTGTAGACATGTGAGTGTTTGAACTGGTTACAGCTATGCAGATGTGCATATTTTGAATAGCGAAAGGTGATAGTAATGATGACGGTGATGATGGTGATGATGATAATAAAAAATAATAGCACTTTATTTGGGAAACTACCTCCTTTACAACGCGGGCCTCAATAAAACGGTTTTATTTCATAGTGCATTCGTACATTTCCTTTGAGTTCACTTATAAGATACAAGTATAAACCATAAAGTTAGAGTGTTAAATAGATAAATTCCGACAACTAATATAAATGATGTACATACATGATATAACAATATAAATATCATCTTGAGAAAAAAAAAATTAAAAAAAAAACAAAAACAAAAACAAAAATTAAAAAAAAAACAAGCAAACAAAACAAAACAAAACAAAAATCCCCATACACGTGAAATTCCGAAAATCTCAAATTACATCCCTAACTTCAAAAGGTACATACTATCGACACCTATCCTGAAAAGAACACATAGTGTAAAAACCAGGAAGTGCCCCAGACCGCAAGGCAAGCACTCACGTTTCTTCAATTTTGAAATAATAAATCTCAGCGGAAATTTATTACCCCCAAAGCGAAGAAAGGTTGCAAAATGGGTGGCAAAGCAAGTCTGATATGCAAGACGCCCGCGAGAAGCAAGAGTAATGGGACCTACTTTTAATATATTGCGTTATGTACAAACGTACAAAGACATGTAAACGTAAGCTTAAGTATCACGGTTAATTTTGAGAATCTACATAGAAGTGTCACAGCCATCACCTTCAAGAGCTACCATACGGCAATGCCATGCTTCTTTTAGGAAAGTTTTACATGCACTGTCAAAGATATCATTAACATTATGGTCATAATTGAATGCTATTCCAAAGAGTAGCGTAAATTTCGTAGTTAAGGAAGAGTGAGTAAAATTTTCCCATGCATGGGTATAACCATGTTCCAACAAACATTTTCCCAAGTTTCGCCAAACCTTTGTTCTTAGGTCCTTGGAGTGTTCACATATGAAAGAAAAATGAAATAAGTCTTCTATACCTTGATTACATAGTTTATAAATACCAGTGAAAAAATTCAATCTTTGTAATGTTTCTCCATTGAACAAATTCCATCTTTGTAATGTTTCTTCCCATTCTAGACAGCAACCAGTTCTTGCCATAATTTTTAGTCTAATACCCTTGAAGTTATTTACCTTTTTTTCCCACCTTCTCGTACAGTCTATGCACTAATCGTAATGTTTTCACCTTTAATTCCACTATTCCACAGTTCGTACATCATCCGAATCCTGTTTACCGTATCAAAGGCTTTGCTGATATCAAGATGTGCTAACCATGTTTTTCTTTTTTCCTGTTTTTAAAAAACTACATTGACCTTCCAGAGTAATGTAGTGATCTTCTCACCTACGACCTTGTCTATATGCACCTTGCAGTTCACCGAAGGTTTCCTGTTCTTCATAGCAAGACATCAGTTGTGTTTCTGTTTCGTTGTATATAGGTTCACAGGCTTTACTGTTCTTCAAATTTTTGAGTAAGTTTCGAATACCGTCTAAGTGGTCAGCGTAAGTCCGTTGCGTAGTTTTACTTCTTTTGGTGCAAAAGGGACCTAATGGGTATCAATCTGCCATAGGGTGGTTGGATCGGCCTATGGTACAGATCAACCTCTGTTTATATATATATATATATATATATATATATAATATATATATATATATATATATATATATATATATATATATATATATATATATATATATATATATGTATATATATATATATATATATATATATATATATATATATATATATATATATATATATATATATATGTGTGTGTGTGTGTGTGTGTGTGTGTGTGTGTGTGTGTAACTGCTCCGGTAGTAAAGTTTGTTTCGTTAAATAAAAAAAAACTGTGATAGGAAAAGTAAATTTATTGATTGTGTATCATTTGATGAACAGGCAAACATTACATTTCCATTCATGGCTGAATATATGTGGTTTGTGTTGCAAGGTATAGCAGTGTATCCTGGGGGCGCCAAGTTTATTGCATGCGGACATTATTACAACAACGTGGTTACCTCTAAAGGTAAGCCAGGTCATATTTTACATAAATATAACCTATTGGGAAAGTTTAAGGGTTTTTGCTTGCGAGAGGAAAATGTGTAGCTTTACGTTCAGCATAAAGTGATATCATTAGGCTGTTCTAAATGTAGGAAAACCTAAGCTTTATTTTATAGCTCTGTGCCAATACACACGCACACTAACAACTCATACATATCTAGCACTCTAACAGGTCTAGCTAAGCACAAGTCAAAGCGCTGCATGTATACACATGGCGTTCTGAAGCTTTGTCGCAAAATTGTGTCATGAATAAAACATTAAATTAAAGATTTACTGAAAATTTCATTTCATGTATTACATCGTGGTCGTGGAACGGCTGAGCGACGTTTTACTTCGACATGATCTGAATGGCTTTTACAATAAAAAATAACCTTTAGAACGCCTTTAATTTAATTGTGAACAACGTTTGTGTAATGCAAGTGTGCATGTACTTGATATGCATCTATACAAGGAAGAAACAGATGCAATATTGTACAATATTGTAACCTAACATAAAATGATATTTTGTGCAGCAGGTGTAGAGAAAATTTACTTCATAACTTGATGTTGATGCGATTATGTAAATATAATAGGGCCACAAGGAGAATCCGTTGCAAACAAGTACACTCACCCTTCGTGTACATGGCTTCCTCCACTGTGCGTCATCAGGTGATCGGGCAATATGCTTAGATTGAATCAGCCCATTATGCCATCACATGGACTTCATTTCCTGCAAGCCTGTCAGGAGCCTTCGTTTGTTTGAGTGTTATTCAATAGTTTAATATAGAGATTCTCAGTGTAATTGTTTTCAAACATGTCCAAAGCCCAGAAAAAATAAGCTACCTAAATTGGTCAGACGGCTTTTGAATATACGTTTTCTTTACCATATGAGGGAATTGTCAGGGAAAATGTGATATGTACTTAATCATAAAAAGTCACTTTGTGCAACTTTCCCCATGTACTCCAATGTTTTGTTTCCACGACTGTTACATCATTGTTTTTCTTTTTCCAGTAAAACTGATAATGCTGGATCTCAAAAACAGAAACTGTACGTCACGCAGAATGGTGTATGAAGACCCACATTATCCGGGCATCAAACGTGACGTTCAGATTGTGCGAGGACCAACTAGTTTTGCAAAAAGGGAGGCTGTCTTTCTACATTTTGAGTTAGAAGATGAAACCAGGGACTTTTTTACTGTTAGTTATTTTGTATTTCCAGACTGGGATGGTTTAAATCGCAGGTAAGTGAAAATAGGCAGTTATGGTTTTAATGTTGCCAACAATTTCATCTATTTTTTTTATTCTTATGTGCATCACCGAAATATTTTATTTCCATTTTGATGACGAGAGATACAAGAAACATATGCAAGGTTAAACAGTGACATAAAAGCCGCGTGGACGTATATCTACTGAGGAACAAGTTTAGAAAGTATGATATCTAAAGGGCACTATCCAATAATCTAATATTTGACTTAACTTTCTACGTCATATGCTGATCATCCAATATATATTTCTGTTCAGTAGACACTGAGGTAAAATGCTAAATGCCTCAATATCGTATGAGAACGCCTCTATACACCCCAAGACGTTAATTTGTTCAGTAGGGGCGCTTCTTGCTTTTCAAATTTTAACCCTTCTTAAAAACTACATGGTGGAATTTCTTCAAACTTTGTTGGCGGTAACCTCACTTAAATATTTATGTGAGTTGTTATCTGGAACAGACTGCAACCTGTTCTCAGCTTTAAGTGATATTTTTGTGGAAAGTTTTGTTACATCCAGTAAGTTGGTTTGATTAATTTCAACGTACACGTAAATGGGTAAGGCATTGCTAAAGCAAATGTGCTGTCGTCTGTACAACTTCTGTGGCCTTGACGCAGTTTCATAAAACTTCATACGCAAAACTAGGTAATTAGGCACAAGGTTTGGGTCATAGTGATAAATTTGTACACTGTTAATTTCTGGTCGATAACTTCTTTCTCCTGCGACCAAATTCCACAAACGTCAGAGAGGAATACTGGACTAAGAACACACTCCTAAGTCATTCTAGGTTAAATATGGGCTTCATAGTGATATGAACATTGACTGTTCATTGCCGTGCTGCCATTTTCTTGGGTTCTGCATATTGATTCGACATTCCATATGGATATATTTACATTCGGAGTTTTTGTTAGCAATGAAAGAATAGGGACAAATTTTGTTTTCATCAGTCACGTGTAAGTGCCTACTTTGCTACGTAACAGACGGCTGGCCACACCCATAGCTCCTCCCACTGATGAACAAAAGGTCCTTTGCAGTGGCTATCAAAACTTTTACGCGCAAATATTCATGACAAATTTAATTCTAGTATTAATGTTAATATGAATATAAATATAAAAAATGAAGTCTGTTGTTGTCACTGGCATGTAACAGCGCGGCTGTTGGTAGGCATTTTATTTCATGACGTCGCGATACATTTTTAAAATACATCAGGCCTACATAATCGCAGGGAATTAAAACTGAGTAACTTGGTTATGTATCTAGATTACAGTGCTATATACGTGCAGTGTACATATATGTGTTGCATTATTGTTATCCAGGGAGATTTGACCAAGGTCAGAGAGACATTAATCAACGCAGATCCTTTGATCTTTGTGAAAAAATGAGAAAAAAAACACACCTAAACACACATACATACACACACACACACACACACACACACACACACACATATATATATATATATATATATATATATATATATATATATATATATATATATATGCAGGCGTGTTGATATGTATATTTCTTTTATTTTTTTTTCAAAGTGTCACACAATGCCAAAACGTAGCGTAAAATATATGCATGCTATATCTGTGTAGTCGTATACCTTTCTGACAAAAAATTACAACATTTCGCAGGAAAGCTGTTTATAAGCTACTTGCAAAAAAGATGCCAATTACCATTACATAATTACTTGCAAAGCAAAGGCATTTTAAGTTTTGCAAGTGTAAGATTCCAATTTGATGTAGGTCGAAAAATAGTGATGAAAGAGTCGGAAACACGTTGCCTAGCTGATTTTGCAATCAAGAGATGCAAATCTACACGGTTAATTGCTCACGATCTTCTAGGGGGACCATGTCACTGGCATGTAACAGCGCGGCTGTTGGTAGGCATTTTATTTCATGACGTCGCGATACATTTTTAAAATACATCAGGCCTACATAATCGCAGGGAATTAAAACTAAGTAACTTGGCTATGTATCTAGATTACAGCGCTAAAACGTGCAGTGTACATATATGTGTTGCATTATTGTTATCCAGGGAGATTTGACCAAGGTCAGAGAGACATTAATCAATGCAGATCCTTTGATCTTTGTGAAAAAATGAGAAAAAAAACACACCTAAACACACACACACACACACACACACACACACACACACACACACACACAGATATATATATATATATATATATATATATATATATATATATATATATATATATATATATATATATATATATATATATATATATGCAGGCGTGTTGATATGTATATTTCTTTTATTTTTTTTTTTCAAAGTGTCACACAATGCCAAAACGTAGCGTAAAATATATGCATGCTATATCTGTGTAGTCGTATACCTTTCTGACAAAAAATTACAACATTTCGCAGGAAAGCTGTTTATAAGCTACTTGCAAAAAAGATGCCAATTACCATTACATAATTACTTGCAAAGCAAAGGCATTTTAAGTTTTGCAAGTGTAAGATTCCAATTTGATGTAGGTCGAAAAATAGTGATGAAAGAGTCGGAAACACGTTGCCTAGCTGATTTTGCAATCAAGAGATTAAAATTACACGGTTAATTGCTTACGAACCTCTAGGGGGACCATGTCGCGGTACCGCCTAGGAATATCTAATCTGAGACAAAATGGTGCAGTTAGGGACTTTAGAGATCGATGGGTATTAAAATCATGTATTGTGAATTTTTACCATAATTATGCCACCTACAGACCATAAATGGCAACTATAACTATGCAAGATATTACTTTAGGTTGCAAACGTTATATCCTCACACGACCGAGAGACAAGGAATTATGTCTGATGTATCGGGGTTCTTAATTTCAAAATTTAAACAACGGGAAACAGACTCATCACAAGTTCATCAATTATCGCAATTTGAGCATCATGATCCGCAGATTGGCAAGCTCACACTTTTAACATTTACCCACACTCTTCTGTACGGCTGTCATTTATACATGTCACTTCTGTTCTTGAGGTTGCCCGTTAGGGTTTCTCATCTCATATAATATCGGTGCAATATTTCTTTTCTGGATTTCTTTGTATCAGTAAAGTCGCTTCATGCTAGTTCATCGAGTATGTAAATGAAAATGTGGACTTCACTTTTGTTGCAGCACGCACCGAGAAAGGGTCAATAAAATGGTCGCTTACCACAGAGTTAAACCAACATTTGCTTTGTCTTCAGGGCTGCGAATGTGGATCAAACTTATTATGTCTGAGACTTACTTTTTGGATGGATCTAATCACACAGAGTTCAAGACTGAGGTAATACGGGTCAACATTTTGTAATTAAAATTGCTGTGGGATAAGATACAGAGAAGCTTAAAAAGTTCGGAATTATTGCAAAGTTTGTCTGAAGTGATTCAGCGATATCAGAATAACAATATTATATATTAATTTGATGAATATAAAAAGAAATTATTTTTTACATTGTTGATGGCTGCAGATTTATTAAGACATTGTCTTTTAACCATCTTGTGATACACAGTAAGGCCTTTCTACAGAAGGAAGTAACAAATCAAGTTTAGTTATTTTTTTTCAAAGTGTCACGCAATGCCAAAAATAGCGTAAAATACTTGTATGAAGTGATTCAGCGATATCAGAATAACAATATCATATGTTAATTTGATGAACATAAAAAGAAATCAGTTTTTACATTGTTGATGGCTGCATATTAATTAAGTCATGGTCTTTTAACCATCTTGTGATGCACAGTAAGGCCTTTCTACTGAATGAAGTAACAAATCAAGTTAAGGTTATATTGTGTTCTTCTGCACATTATGGTGTCTGAAATGATATTGTGGTCTGCCTTCTCTTACAGTATAGCGTCGTTCGATTTTGGGACAAGAGGCTTAAAAAGGAGCGAAAGAAGCATTTATTTTTTATATTTTTTGAGTGGAAAAACAACATAATAGAACAGTCCTATTTATTATACACCACAACACCCTGGAGCCTTGGTGCAGGACTATGTGGTGTGTTTCTTACTTTACATAAGGGTTACCAGCTCGCACAAGAGTCTTACAAACGTGTCCAGAAAGACAAGCGAAGGCGACAAACTATCAAAGAATTGAAACGACAACGGTCCGGGGAATGTGAGTTGTCTCAAGATTGAAGTGCTTGCTCAAAATATGGTGATATTGTGTTTATTTTATTTACAAGTACAAATTTATATGAAACGTCTATGTCTATATATTATATATTATATTATATTATATTATATATATTTATCATATAATATATTGCAAAATGCTCGGCGATAATTGTGAACACTATTGAAGCAAAGAATTCTCAAAAGGTGCTGATTCTTACAGATGTTGCGTTGGTGTTTGTGGCAGAGCTCTTAGTTTGTTTTTTAACATTACATTATATTCCTTACAAAAGGCAGGAACCTTGATTATCTTGCCATTGTTTTGATTTATGATGATACCTCAAGGTATTGAAATTGCATGCAACATTTAAACGGCATACTTGGCTTTGAAAGTAATACATGTTTTTCAAATATAGCTAGGGTCTCGCAAGGATGGGTTTATTACAAAACGATTAACACCAAGTGTTCTATATTAGTAATCAAAATAAAAACTTGAGTATATCCCTGAGCCAGGTGAATTTAACATAAAATGCTGGAAAGGAGTCGCCTTACAGACACCCTCTTTGATACTGATAATAATTTGTTTCGTTTTTCCTCTGAACGCTGACTTACCGAGTCTTTAATCTTGGCAAACATATTTGTACGCGTCCGGTAGGAATTTTGCTTTACGCTTTTAGTATCACGCTGGCCAATTGGTGCATTATTGGTCTGTTTTCAGTGTCGATGTAGAATGTCGGAATGTTTACAATTTGTAGATATCTGAGTGTAAAATAATAATGACGTCTGATTTTACCTGCACATTCTTATACAATATCTTTAAAAGTAAGTTGGGCGGATACTGATATCGAAATTGTGTTACCAGATTTATTATCTAGATACAGTGTAATAGAGATGGAAGTAATCACAATGATTTTATGTATTTTTGTTTTTTTGTTTTTTTTGTTTTGTTTTTGTTATTAAATCTGACTTAAAAGAGATAAAAGAAATCAACCCTTGAACGCAGCCTGAATACTGAATAATGCCTGTTACTCCGTATCCACATATACTAAATGTTAGTCTTATATTAAATGACCTAGACTGAAATTTTGCGACCTCTAACCACCAAAGCAAGTGAGCATGCGGTGCACAGACTAATAGGCGTTTATCTACTTTTGACTTGGCTTGAATAGCCGGCTCGTTTTCCGCATGTACCGTAACAGTGCTTGTTTTGTGCAGGTATAATTTAGCCTATTTGTCATTATATATATATATATATATATATATATATATATATATATATATATATATATATATATATATATATATATATATATATATATATATATATATATATATATATTCAATTGATTTTAACGTTCTACTCCTCCCTAAGAAAACACCAACGCTATCTATACCACAATAGGATGCTTGCATTTTTGAAGTTTTAAAACATGTAGTTTGATAATTGTGTACTCTTTTTATCAGAAATGAAAAAGAAAAGCACAGTAAGATATGCCCTCACAGGCATGACACTGACGTAGTACAGTGATAATGATTTCAAGCATCGCTATGTAATTTGAATGTGGTTTTGCTTGTATGTTATGTCCATGTTCCTCAGGTTCACGAGACAAAGTGTACGGTTGTCTCATGTCATTAGATATCACACTTTATGAATTCTTATACCATAGACGTTTTGCTGCACCACAACACTGGCCTGTTTAAAACAAGTTTCGTGACCAAGCATCATAATATGCCCCTTGTCTGCTGAGTTAATGCCTGGTGTGGCCTAAACCTAAACTTTACGCATAGTGGAGTCTCCACTGATGAGAAATTGCTGCTCAATGGGCTTGGCTTGGATGGCCATTGTTGCCACATTGAGCCAGCTGAAACAATATTCAAATTCCTACAAAATACGCAGGGTAAATGTACAGTACTGACATGGTCACGTGGGTAGAAGAGCTGCCACAACGTGTTTCGAAAGTTAGTTATCCACTAAAGATTATTACGTTATTTTCATTCACGACTGATATAGTTTTCTTTTCAAATTTAGTAGATGAACATGTTTCGGGGGAAATTAAATTTTTTGATGTTTCTCTGTTAAATCTAGAAATAGGAAGTGAGAGAAACAGACGCAGAGAGTATAGAACCTTGCCACTAGATTTCTAGTATTGATGATATGAAATGCTTTGCTGGACAGTTGACTTTTTGATCTATTATTAAGTCATTGCCGACGCTTAGTGCTGTGGTATACCCCCTCCCCCCCCCATATCTTTAGGTATCATAACACCGAGCGTTCTCAATCATTTACTGATTAACCTACCAAAGCAACATGAAATTTCCAAAGCACTTTATGATATTGTCAAATACTAGCAGTGTGCAGAATTTCAGCTGTAACCATTATATTTTGTCGAGATCTAATGCCATTTAAAAGTATGCCATTTAAAAGTATGTTACTGTGGCGTCACTGCACTATGCATATATATAATTTACTCGCCCATGGTCTATATTTGATGGTGCATTGTGGTCTGTCGTATATGTCAACATTCAAAAGAATGCCAGGTGACGTGCCAAGTGACATTCTTTTTATGTATCGATACAATGTGCATTGTCTATTTGTACTACTCCATATCCTAGTCACGGAAACGTATACCATAATAGCCCACTACGGTGCGTACAACGCTGCTCAACTGGTAAACATGGGTGCTTCAACTGTATTCGAGAATGGTCTGAATCGATGATAATCTGTAATCCAAAAAAAAAACCCATTGTAATTGCACAATGGTTCTTCATCATTACGCTCAAACTGAATACAGTGTATATGTATATATCATAAATGTTATTCAGACGTTTCAAGAGAATATGTAATAAATTTGGTGTCATTTTCACCATTTTGCATATCCATATTCTTAAAAAATATATATATATGTATGACCACCAGTGCCGTGAAGAACAGTACCTATCCGATAATATATCCGCCTGGCTTTTTATGGTGCCACATTACAAGTTCAGTACAGCGTATGATGTCCCAAAAACAGTGAACGACACATGCACAACCTGTTTCTTTACTTGGTGTCAATAGGTCAAATAATGTTACATGTTAAATATCGGTTTAAAAATAATTATCAAGCACTGCATGTTTTGAAGTAACGTACAAAGGGTTTAAGTATAGCACTCTGCAGGATATTTGAAATAAATGCTGGAGGAAAAGGACCCCATCTTTAGAGGACAAAATAGTATGCTTCTCAATTTTTTCCGCTTTTTGTTTAACCCGCCTGTATGAAAGGTCTTGAGAATTCAGCATGTCTCAAAATCACCCATTCAAATCGAAATGCTACCCTGGCCAAACTGAAAATATGAACGAAGTCGGTACATATATTTCCAGTTCTTTAGACATTAGCGTGTAAGAAACGTCTAATTTCTCGGATTCAGTGCCAGTTTGACAGGTTGGATTAAACATGATAACTTTTTAAATCACTAGCTTTATCGGTGATACACACGTGAGCCTTTTTGCATTAAAGCCAAGAACTCTGGATATCAGTCGCTATAGATGTTTTATTACTAAATAGCGATAGGTTTGGTAGATGAGAGTACATATTAGAATTATTAATATAAAGATCTCATTGTATGCACATGTAGTTTTCTCAAAAACTGTTGGCTAAATCTTATTTACACCTGTTCAAAGTGTACCTTTGGCAGATATCTACCACATTTGCCAAATAAAAGGTTTCAGTACTTTATTCCCTTTTCTTCTTTGCGACCGCATGGCCAATTGCTTCAAAAGTGCACAGGAGCGTATCTGGATATGTGATGATATGCAACAAAATGCACTCCAGCCTTTGCCTTTCCCACCATGATTATTATGAAGTTATGCTGTTATCACTAAAATGTGTGCCTTTTCAAAATACGTTTCATTTCCTAAATAGTTAAGTTTAATATATCTTTCAGGTGCAAATTTAAATGATCGAACCTAGTATTGACTTAGCAAGCATGTACTTCGAGCAGTAAAACGTAACATAATTTGCCATTGTAAGAAATACCTTTATTATTTCAGTTAATTAACTGTGTTTGAAGGGCATGCCATATCAAAACTCTATTCTATATAAGAAACTTATACGGGTCTTGATCAGGGATGACAGGGCATCTTTAAAAAATCTGTTTATTGTATCAGTTACCCTTATGTTGGTTTTTGCGTAAAAGTTTTTATGACTATTTTTGGTATAATTAATGAGCAAAATGCAGGAAAATACAACAGACTAGTATTAATATATAAGGCACACACGTGTCTATGTAACGCATGACTGAAAAGAAAGTCTGACATATCTTGAATGTGCCAAATACTTAAGACGTACGACATACACCCCAAAGTCACAACTTTGTGAGAGTCTCCATGTTAACTTTAATGTCTCTCTACGCTGCAGTTGAAAAAAGACGCATAGGTCCTCAATACTGAGATATCAATGACCCTGGTACAGATTTGACAGCCGGTATTTTGTATTACATACAGTCACATATTTGTCACATCGCTACGCCATTACACGCACACACACACACACACACACACACACACACACACACACACACACACACACACACATACACACACACACACACACACACACACACACACATATATATATATATATATAGTTTCTGTCAGAAGATCACTTTGCCAAACAGACGTTAACTCTTTCAAGTCAAGTTTTGGAATGAGTTAACTGCTTTCCTCGGGGCGCTTATGTTGAGTCGAATCATTATATTCTATGGGACTACAGGCATGCTTGTCCTTGAATGAAAGGTCTTTTTACAAAAAAATATTAGCAAAGCAGTACACGTTAACTACTTCGACTTAAGTCGCAGTTGGCAGTGAAAGAGTCAAAAAGACTTGTGGGTCTTCATGCTCTTTCAGAATTGTTAATGGTGAACAGGAGTGCTCAGGTTTGTACGCTTTAGGCTGAAAACGAAGCTTGTTGTCAATATTGTCATCTATCGTTTGTGTCTCATTCCACTTCACCCATATATCACAGTATTATCTGATTCTGTACATATATACAAGATTATGAATGGCATATGGTTTATATCAAATATATCCTTGACAAAAAGTGGCTGGAAACTCTCAAAGATAAATCCATTTTCAGCATTCCAATTGTCAAGGACTACAAAAAGAGCGTATGCTATCATTTGGAAACAAACATTGATACGTACCATGTCGTTTATAATATGTATTTTTCATTCCATTGCTCTTCTGTCATTGATCAGAATAAAATTTGAACTGAAACCTTTGTCTTGCTTTTCTAACTGATTCGTAGCGTAGCGATGTACCGAATTCCGGATGTTTTTGTCTATTCTTGACGGTTAGGATTATAAGTGTCGAATAAACCTATATTCTTTATTGTTGTTGTTGCGCGAGATTCCAACAATCACTCTCCGCACCCACTACGTATCTGGCACAGGTTACGACACTTTTTCAATGGGGATATAGAGATCTTGAGCACAGCACTTAAATTTGTGGAACAGTGTCTGAAGAAAAGAGAGGCTATACGATAACTGGTTTGTTCAGCTGCTCATGGCCTCGCCCCTCCGGACTGGTTTAGTAAATGGCCGCTAGAGGGACCTAGGGACTAGATTCTGCTGCCGGATCCACTGACGCCACTATTTATACGTTGTAATGCTTACTACATGACAACGACACAAATGCTTTCTCCCATTTTAATAATTGTTCACTCACACTTGAATATATGAGCATATATGAGAACTTACATATGATACAAAAATAAACTAATCTGATACAAAAAAACTACCCCGAACTCATGTTGTTCATTGCCCTTTCAGAAAGTGCAACTGGAAATACATTTTATGGGTAGGTATGAGCTACTTGGATAAACCTGTTTATACCGCGTCGTGAATATCGGCAAAACGATGTTTTCCCGTTTGCAAGTAAAAATGTCGATATTTTTAGCTTTTATATCGATTTTGTCGGATGGAAACTAAAAAGGCCTTAAACCCCCTCCCACTTACTAAACTAGATTAGATTTTTATATCCAACATCCATCCTTTGACGGCTTCCATTACCCCGTGGAACCAGAGCCGCACGATGGTATTAAATCTAGTACACTTAAAAGAAGAAATAAGTGTACAAAATCCGGCAAAAATGGCAATTTGAACCGGGTAATTTAAGATCTCAAGTGCGCATGCTCAAGAAGCGAGGTCTGGCCCATGGCTTAGGAGATAACGTGAAACCAGCTGGTTCCCTTCTGCAGTACATCAAGTCTTCGAGTTGTCTTTAAGCGGTAGATTGGTGAGACCTACATATAGCTCTGTGCCACGTGTGAGGTCTTGATCATGCAGCAAAGTCTTAAGATTGATTGTTTTGTAAGAAATTGCACTGATGTTAGGGATTTCTAACAGATCTACACTACTTACGACATGCTTAGTTACTAAATATTTTCGAAAATAAAAATAAACAATTGCTTCAAAAATTCAAAGACGAATATGTAGTTACTGGTCATGGATTCTTGTGACAATTAATGGCATGCAATTATACTATATCAGTTAAAACATTTGATGTGGCTCAGTTGAACTGGAATTTGGCTTTGTCGCATAATTTCTATTTAAATTGTCCCGTTCTTTGTGCGTGGAGCTTTGTATATTTTACAAATATGTAGGTCAACGGACGATTTTTTCTTGCTTATTGTTGCAGTAAGTGTTTCAAATATAGTATGGATGATATTTTTTCTGCTCATATTTAAGTTTTTTTATTTTATTTTTATTCAAATACATTTGCACAGGGGCACTCGTTCAGGCAGATGCTGTTCTTCCACGAGGCCCTGTTACAGATAAAATACAAAGTTATACAGAAAAATACATACAAGTGAAAAATTAATACAACAAAGCTTAATTAGCTTAAAACATGCATAGTACCCATATAAACAAATCAATGAAAATAGTGTTTTTTATTGTTAGTTTTAAAATCATCAATGTTGTCACTTTCCTGTAAAAAATGGGAAATCTGTTCCACACTGTAGCACCATTGTATAAAAAGGATCTTTTAAATATATCCTCACCTGGAAAAGGAGTACAAACATTCAGTCCAGTGGTTTGACGTGTCTGTTACATGTTAGTGTCCCTGAGAAGGTTTATTTGCTCCAAAAGGTGATTTGGGGCTAATCCAGTTACATATTTAAACATTAAGAGTGCGGTGTAAAATCGCTGGCGCTCTGCGGTAATTTGCCATTTAACTGTTTTACTAAGTCTTCCCGCCGTACATTTATATAATCATAGTTTCCTGCTATTACCCGAGCGGCACCATTTTGTAGTCTCTGGGCCATTTTAAGTCCCTTCGCGATGCAGGTTCCCCATACTGGGTCAGCATAGTCAATGCATGGCAATATCGTTGTTTTACAAGTCAATTCTAATATATTCTTTGGTAAAAGCTTACTCAATCTTCTCAAAACAGCTAGTTTAGACATAACTTTAACATGTAAGTTTTTGCAAGAGAGCGAACCAGTTTATGTTTTCATCCAAATGAATACCCAAGTATTTCGTATCATAAACTTGTTGTATTTCCTCGCCGTCCATTAAAAGTTTGAAAAGTTCCTTGCTAATTTTATTTTGGATGATAAGCATTGACTTCGATTTACCTGCATTGACTGTAAGCTTATTTCTGGTGTACCAATTACTAACATCATCTAAACAATCCTGTAAAGCAACAGTTTCTTCGTGGAGGGTCGTACGTGTGGATTATATTATGGTATCATCAGCAAACAAATTACATGAGCATTTGTTTCCATATTGAACAATGTAATGTATATACAAAAGAAAGAGGGAGGGGCCGGGGATAGACCCTGGGGGATCCCCAGCGGGACATTAAGTCACATTAAGCAGTTATTTATTTCCGTATGTACAGCTTTTTGTGTGCTCTTCTAAATTTAAAGATCATGGTATGCTGATCGCATCAATTTGTTTTGTTTGTAATAAGATTTTATGTTGTGTGTTTTATGCATTTTAGTGTTCTGTTACATGTCGGGGCCCAATGCATTGTTAGTCTTGTGAATTATTGGGGTGCCACCTTTATAAATTGGTGATTTCTATCTTTGTGGACATTCAAATTATAATGAACATCGTTTTTTGTATGGCAGATCGTTTTTGGTCGAAATGTTGCTTGTATGTCATAAGTCTAAATCTAGGAGCTGTCAGTATATATATTCCTATAATTACTTACTTCTTGCAGTCAGTGTACTGGTTATATTATGGTAGTCATGTTGTTACAACTAGGGTAATTTCACTAACTAGTTTCGTGGAATTATTTGTATATTATAGATTATTGTGCAGTGTTGCCACAATGCTATTATACTTTATGTGTTTAGAGCTTACATGGGTATACATGATGTATGCTGTTTTGAATATTTCCTGGTTTGTGTTAAAATGGTGGCTTACTATTTATATTATGTTTTGTGTGATAATCAACATTTGCTTTTGTGCTTGCCACGATGTGTACAGAATCTACATTTTTGATGGGTTTGCCTCACTTGAATACGTCGCTGGTGTCATGTTAACATACATTATTTTCGCTTAGCTTACTTTGTATTTACATTTTTAGCAACGAAAAGAGAGCTTTACTTTCTTTGTTCATTATGGTAACTATCTTACACAGACGCCAATTCAAAATTGAATACATATTTATGGCAAGCCCCTTGTTGATACTTTTATCTGGCGACGTCCATATGAACCCTGGTCCCGGGCAGTATATGAGCGAAATTTCATTTCATCATGTCTCTCACGAGATAAACTTCGGTGTATTTACTCAGATCTTGTGCCCGACTTTGACATAATGTCACTTTCAGAACCATTTCTCTCATAATTCTTCTGCTGAAAGAATATTGTTACCTGGTTATCACGATATCATAAGAAGAGATCGCCTAAACGTTGGGGGCGGTGTCGCCCTCTGTTTCCAAATCTTTACATTTGGCTCCACATAGGGATTTGGAATTGCCAGATCTGGAACTCTTGTGGTCCCTGATTAGGTCGATTAACCATAAATTTTTACTTGGTGTTGTCTATAAGCCACCTAGCTGTCCGGTTTCCTTCTGGGGTAAATTTCAGGACAGTCTTGACTGAGCGAAAAGCCCATGTATTCAAAATATTATTTTGACAGGAATCTGAATTCCCATTTCGATACTCAGTCGGGCTATAAGCTTGATCAGTTTGCACCTTCTAATTTCGTAACCTTACATATAAACGAGCCTACACGCACAACTGAACATCCAGCTACTTGCCTAGACCAATTATTGTCAAATATACCCAACTATCTTCGTGAAATCCATGTACTTCGCTGATTTTTAACTGTGATCATTGTGTTGTGGGCGCCAACTTGTACTTTATGCGAATGAAAGACCCAGTTTTTAAAAGACATATACATGGGACTACAGCAAAGCTGATTTTGGTTTGTTTAGAGGATTTCTTAATGATGTAAACTGGAACTCATGTTTTGATTCGATGGATGTTGATATATTTTGTAATTCTTGGGACCACATTATTTATGAAAATGCAGCACAGTGTGTACCTAATAAAGAAATAGAGGTCAGACTATAAGACTTGACCTGATATAACTCTCAACTTCGTTGTCTCAAGCGAACCGTTAAGAGGAAATACAACAGAGCCAAAAGTCTTGACTTCCAAACTAATTCGTGGCCATCCTTTTCCCAAGTCCGAAATCAATTTGAACAAGAAATAAAACAAGCGGAGGAGGAGTAAAATAAAAAGTTCCGAGCTGACTTGAACGACCCGAACCAGAAAAGTAAAAGTTAGTGTCGTACCCTAAAATAATTTTTAAATCGGAATCAGTCCGAACCTATTCCCTCCCTCCTACATGATGATAAACATGTTTCTGACAGCTTGTCCAAAGCTGAAATTTTAACTCCCTTTTCCTGCAACAGTGCAATGTTGATACCACATCAGCTTCTCTAGCCGTATATTCGGATCCCCCGACTCCTAATTTTGATCATCCAATTTTAACAGAAACTGAAGCCCTTGAAACATTATTGAGTCTGGTCGTAACTTAGGCGTCTGGTCCTGATACTGTAAGTATCATGCTTCTGAAAGAAGCAGCACCAATCATTTCTTCTTCAGTTACTAGATTATTTATAAATCAATTTTTTTCCTCTTTGCCACGAACTATGTTTGGCTGTCGAGCAGCAGAAGGAGGTTCGTGCTATGTTTCTTTATATTAGTAAAGCGTTTGATAAAGTTTGGTACTCTTGTCTATTACTTAAAGTAAGGAAGGCTGGTATTGTAGGGAATCTCCATGGCTGGTTTTCTGATTGTCACAATTATCGCCCCCAACGTGTTGTGGTCCAGGGTCAAACCTGTGGCTGGGGGAGAATAAATGCTGGCATTCCGCAAGGTTCTGTGCTTGGACCTCTTCTGCAATATAGTTGACCTCGTCAGATCGAATATGAAGCTGTTTGCTGATGACACTTCTCTGTACCTGAATATTGATAATCCAGCTACAGCGGCTTCAGTTATCAACTCGGATCTTTCTAATATTGATCAATGGTCTAGCGACTGGCTGATAACATTTAATGCTTTGAAAACAGACTCAATGCTTATTTCTTGAAAATCTTATCCAACTGATTACCCCCTATTGTCTTCAAGGGTCACGTGTTGCAAGACGTTGAACATAACAAGCACCTTGGACTAATAATTCGTTCAGATTTAAAATGGTCCCATCACATATCCCACATTTGCAACAAATCAAGCAAACTGATCAACATAATGAAGAATTTGAAATTCAGTCTGGATAGAAGAATTTTGGAAAATATTTATATCTCTTTTATAAATAGTCCAGTTTGGAGTGGCTGTAGAGCATATCATAATGAAAAACTAAAAAGTGTTTAATTAGATGCCGCTCGTATTGTTACTGGTGCAATGCATGAAACCAGCAATGTTAAGTTAATCGAGGAAACTGGGTGGTTGACTCTGGCTAAACGTTGGGAAATAGTCAAATTGACTTTAATGTATAAACTTGTAAACAATCTCGGTCCCAATTTTAGTATGTCCATCATTTATAGTGCGTCTACTCTAGCTCCTCAAACTCATAATTTTCCTCATTTTCATGCCGAACCGACCTTTTTGATACATCATTTTTTCCGTCTACAGCCAGGCTCTGGAATCAACTTCCCCTCGAGACTCGGAATTCTCCTTCATCACATATTTAAATCCAAAATAATCCAAAAAATCCCTGGTCTAATAAAATTCCATGAAATTTATAACATTGGCGATAGATTCCTTTCAGTTCAACACACACGTCTCCGTCTAGATGCAAGCATTTATTTAAAATTGATGCAAAGGATTCTGTTAAATGTTCTTGCGGCTCACCTAGGGAAGAAACATGGCACTATTCTTTTTCTGTCCCTCATATGCTGCCTCATGATCAGCTTTGCATGACTCGGTTTTTCGTTTTTCACCATTTACCTTACAAACAGTATTATATGGCCCTCGTGAAGCTTCACTTGAGCAAAATGTCGAAATTGTTCTAGCAGTGCAAGAATATATTTCCAGGGCGGACTGCTTTAACACTATAGGTATTGGCTGATATTGCAAATTCTATTAGAATTTTTATTTGTATGTACTTTGATTTTGAATCTATGGTTGGTTTAATTTATCCCTTTGGTGGCAAACATCTTACCCCACTGTCTCTCTCGTCTGTGTGTCAGTCGTCTTCTGCGTGTATTTGTCTGTCTGGTATTGTCATGTTCATTTGTCCTTTCCAGCAAGAAGGATTTACATAGGACTTTGTTCTCTTTTCCAATTGTTGAATTACTATTGCTATATGTACTCTAATGTCCAATAAAACATGTTTAAACTTAACTAACATTAAGCTTATTTGATGACTTTCCGTTACAGACTGCGACCTGTCTGTCGTTTCTCTCATAAATATGAAGAAAACCATTTGAACTCATTGTCAATGATGCCCTACTTTCCCAGCTTGAATTTTGAAATATCATGATTTATAGAGTCAAAATATTTCTGCGTGTCTAAAAAGCACACTGTCGGGATAAAATCATCGTTAATTTTTTGCTAATCAGTCATCTAATACCTGGTGCAGGCAAGTCTGAACCGAATGATTCTTCAATTACGCAGATTATTCTGCGCTGATGAAGTCATGCAGAACTTAGAGATAGTAAAGTAGTTGTGCCGGTACACCGTTTTCAATTAGCATACCAACATGAATGCCGACTGATGTGGGTCTGTAATTACTCTTTGTTGCCTTTGACCCTTGACCTTTGCCAAAAGGAGTTACACGTGACAATTTCCAATCAGCTGGTACTGTTGCTTGCAAGAGAGAAAGATTGAAAATACGCGTAAGTGAAGGGCTCAATGCGTCAGTTCCTAAACGTAAAAGCTTAGCATCAAACCCAACAAGTCCAAGCAGCTTCTATCTTGCAACATCTCTAGTCTGCGGGTGACCTCAAGGATACTAAATGGGGACATATAAAAATTATAGGCCTAATGCTTGACAACCCTTTCCATAAAAAATCCTTAAACTTTTTAGTTTGAGGTATTTTATCAGGTACACAATGTCCTATCTCAGCAAAATAATAATTAAACTCCTCAGGAGAAATGCCTAGCGGCACACTATTTTCACTTTTTTACCAGGAAATATTTTTTTAAAATTTCCTTCTATAGATTATGGGCATTTTTAATTTTCTTTCTTTACAAAACTTTCAAAATATCTTTTCTTTTCTTGCTTAATCAACCGAGTTATCAGATTACGTATGTTTTAATATTCAGCCCACACTGCAGAATCACCTGTAAGTACCACTTTCTCATGCAGTTTATCCATTGTGTACATCATCATTATTATTTCTTTGTTTTGCCACGGATTTCTCCGATTTTTAAGTTTTGTGTTACCTTTGTCAGCTCCTGAATAAGTTCTTCTAATTCAAAGAGATCTTCCATATGGTACACAGGGTTCTCATATAAATATTCATCCACCTTATAATCAAAAGTCCAATCCCCAAGGATAATTATTTCCTTGCTTTCAGACTGGGCCATAGTCAAATTGTCTAACATGGAGTCAAAATTGCGGAGGAGGGTCTATAAAGGGAGCACACTAACATAATTGCCCCACTTGATGGTTTAATTTCAGCAGAGTTCTAATTCTTTGTTTTCAGCTGTTGTTATAAATGATGTTAGATGAACTCCAGGTGTTTGATATACAGGTGAATTGTGGCTGTTTTCAATATTATATCAAAAAAAGGAACAAAAACGAGCATCTAGAACTTCTGAGTCACCGAACGAATAGGCTTACTGTCAAATGAAAAGTAAAAGCTGTTACTACCTTAAATTGTTTTAAATGTGCACTGATAATCAAGATGTCAACAGAATAAACAATGCATATCTGCATCAGACAATGTTTGGTTTATTGCAGTAATTGAGCCTTTACACTTGTTCACTCTTTCAGTTAACATGGATGTCAGCTAACTTGTTCTTTCCCTTTAAGTTTGTAAGACACGCTTCTTTTCAAATACAGGGCTGTTGTGGGCTTGACAAGTGAACTGCCATTGCACGCTGCTTTTCAAAATCTGATCATGATGATTCTCGTTTATTTTTATCCCATAAACTTTTGTTGAACATAATTGTATTGTTACTGTTTATAAATCCAGTCGGTTGTATGTAATAGCTTATTGTATGACTTTAAAGTACGTTTTAAACTTTTCTTTGCATGACTTTCTGATAATTTGGAAGATTTCTGAAAACTGTCCCACATTATCAATTATGATTATTACCAAACCAAATTTCTAGTTTAAACACCGAAGACGAATTACCTCGGATTTCCCTTGTATTTTACATTAATTTTATAAATGTGTAATAGTCGATTTCGATCTCAGGATCATTTCGACCTGTTTTTTGTACACGTGTGAAAAAACATCACATATACTCGTTCTTGATTATCATTCATATATATATATATATATATATATATATATATATATATATATACATACATACATACATACATACATACATACATACATACATACATACATACATACATACATACATACATACATACATACATACATACATACATACATGTTTAAGAACGATTGGATCCGAACCTTCAACTTTCAAATTGCATGCCCCTTACCAGAAAGTGCATCATTCTGTCTGGCTGGATGCAAGTGTCTGGAAAACGATCAAAGCAAATAAATATTCAGTATGACGCTAGATGGCATCACAGTCTTGCGACCATGTGCAGACCTGGAATTGCTTGAGACGAATTAGAATATGGTCTGTCTTCTATGTTCCCAAGCTACAAATCGATGGCAGATTAGAAACCAATCGGCGCATTATATATGTGTGCTTCTGTGGTTTTGCATGGACCCAGATTCATTCATAATGATCTGATTGCGACTCTGTTCGCAGTCACAAATTTTGGGCCATTTTTATATTTGCGAATGTATAGGTTTATAATTATTTGCAACAAGAATCTGGTGAATATTGATAGCAATGGGGCATGTTCTCCTGGATGACACCACTGTTCATAAGTACCCTGGTTGCTAATGCTACAGTTGGAGACACCTTGGGAAAAAGCAACGTGGACTCTATTTGTTGGTCAGTCATTGTTGAAAGGAAACGGTGTATCATGAATACATAACACTGTAAGGTCAATTAATGATAGACGGGTTACATTTTAACATTCTTAATGTATGTATGTGTGCATGTAACATACTTATTATTGATAAAAACACCACAGACAGAAAAAAAGGTAATAAAATGCTTCTGTAATATTGATAAAATGAGGTAAAATGATCTGCGAGTCGTGCACATGAATCTCAGGAGGCAACTTTTCATTTCGATAACTTTACATTAGCAGGCTGAATTCGGGGTGCATCTCTTATTAGGACTTTTCTGCTGACGAAAATGACGGAGATTAAAACCTTGTCGATGTCCCAAAGTCGGGTACAATTTCTTGCAGAGATGCTTCTTCTACCTAATAGAGAATTTACGAACAGCGACTGTTTTAAGCTGTGGCAGAGCAAACATCCAATAATGTAACGCTTATATATTATATATATAGTAGAATAGGGCTGAATTTGGGAAATTACAATGAACATTATTATTCATTATAACTTATATATATATATATATATATATATATATATATATATATATATATATATATATATATATATATATATATATATATGTATATAGTTCATTTGAGATGCGTGAACTTTAAAAAGTCTGGAAGTAAGTGGTTCCAAATAAAAAGCAAACTAAAAACATTCAGAGATACATGTAGCGTTTCAGTCGCATTAAGCACATGAAGCATGGGACCGGATTTGTCAATAAAATTAAAAAGATACCTTCATTTATCCTTGAAAATTTAGCATGAAATATACTTTTGTCCACAGTCAATTTCTATGCAATATAGAAAGCACCAAGAGCGGAGTATTTTGGATGTCGGGGAAGTGCGCATTTGGCATTGATTTTTATTTGAAAACGTTGCGTATGACGTAGAATTTACAATTTTATACAAAACCCCTTTTTTCAAAGTGTGTTTAAATATCCTGAGATTTTACACAGTATGTGTTCAGTTTTTAACGTCAACCAGCAATTGAAGTCCCAGGCCTAGACAGTTACCCCCCAAAACAGACATTTGAGATTCTTTCATTCAAAATAATGGATCTTTTGAAAATCTGCTTTAGATTTTCCAATAAATCAAACTAGAACTCATCCTCAGACAGTTATAAAATGGTCGCAACTGCTTTCAAATCAAATAATAAAATGTGCAACAAGCTTATTTTTCTTATTGTAGGAATTCCTTTGGAAATATCGAACTGATCTTTGTTTCTGTTCTTCATTGTTTTCACTACACTGGATTGTTTCGGTCAAAACATTTGAGGTAGATTTTTTGGAAGGACTAGAATATGAGTTTGTCCTATCTGTTATAAAATACCAGAGATGGGTCTGTTGACCTTTATTTCTAGGTCATGAATGTTTCGCATTTTTTGTAATTAGCAAAATACAAAACAATTGATTGTAGAGTCTTTTATGTGTTTGTCAACTGAGCAGACTAGTAAATTTGACATTTTGTTTTCACAACGCTGTGTCTAGTTCTTAATATGCTGGCACTGTCTGGTAGGAATGTACAAAATCAAGCAGGAACATTCTTGGGAGTCAACGGACCAGTCTCCTAATAACAGGAGTGCTGTGTCATGCAAGTTAATGCAACATTCA
>OZ026622.1:78533102-78573102 GCA_964020975.1 Hermodice carunculata | reverse complement strand
TGACTATGAAAACAACAAAACCTACCTGATGGGTCACTTGTAATACAAAATATGTTGAGAAACCTAGCCGAAAGGCTGTTTGAAGTTACCTGATGATCAACAAGTCCAAACGCTCATCACTGACTGAACACAAAGTGTCTGCCTTCCATCCACATGCAACAATCTTATTTCCCATTTTGACATTTTAAGAGTGGCGTAAAACGGCAAAAGAGAGGCTTGGATACGGAGTAGATGATGCACGAAAGCCGTCAAAATCACGACATCGAAATATTCTACAAAAACCACCTTGCAATAAAAAACAAACAACCAAGCAAAAACAAATACAAAAACAAAGTAATTTTTGTCTGTAATGCGTGTGCATGTCTACGGAATACTGTGACCTCTGAAACACTAAACAACAGTATGGACCTCTGAAATCAGAGTTTGCATAAACCAGATAAACTCTGAAGGACATTGAAAAAATATTATTTTCTCATTTCTGTCAGTGATCTGTTGTCAGAACTGATGATAATGATGACGACAGTCAACCATGTGATATTGAAAATAGCTTGAACACTGCAGTAGCAATGACTTGTCACTTTTATGTAAATGTGCCCAGGGCGGAAAATTTGGTGACCTTAACCTGACTTTAAAAACATATGTAGATTTAAACAGGTGCAGGTAGAATAAAAAGATTAAACAAAACAAAACGCGTGGGCATCTTACGGCTTCAAAGTTAAGAGGTCTGGAAAATATTAATGCCCGGTTTTAGGTGAATTCGGCAGATGTTGGAACACATCCTTCTACAGATATTATGAATGCTCTCTTGACACGGGCGATGTCCAAGACACATGAAAAAAGGTCACGTTTTTCCCATCTATAAATTATTAAAAACCATGATCCCATATAACAGACGCATAACTGTTCCTCAAGTCTGCATGATGTTTTTAAAAAATGTGTTAAAAACAGTATATTTGAACGAACTCTCTATATTAAATGATCAGGATTTAGAAAGAAGCACTCTAATTTGACAGCTGCACAAGATGTCATGCATTTTTCCCTTGAAACATGGAGAGAAGTAAGATAATTGAGGGAGTGTATATGAATTTCAAAATAGAGGACGGTGGATACAACCCGTGCTCAGCTGAACAAAGCAAGATCATTTGAACAAACTCAGTTGGGACCCAAATTTTGAAGGAATCGGGATCACGGTTTTGAAGCAGATGAAAATGCGAAATGCCATTGCAATCTCCACCGACGTACAGAGTAATCGAAAGAAATGAAGAAATACAATCGTTGAAAACCAAGGATCGCCAATAATACTACAGTGACAACTTTGACCCTTTAATTAATAGGTACATTCTCAGCAGGTATCAGCATAATCTAGTTGATAGAGAAATTGTTAAATACAACAAGAACGTAAGCAATTCATTCAAAAGTACAAATGTTGCATCATCTCTCGACCAAATTATGGACTAGTGGCATTCGAAAATGCTGCCATGCAATTTCAAAGCAAATGTTCAACTTTCTTTTGATGAGTTTTTTCAAGACTTTGATAAAGAAAATAAAGATTCACCGAAAAGAAAGTGAATTGAAACAACGAAATCGCTTAAAATGACAGATCTACAGCAATGCTACCTTCAGTATAGTTTTTGTTTGACCCTTTCACAATGTACAGTTCCACAAAGTGTCAGCATACTGGGGGGGTGTGGTGTGTGTGGAGAAGTTGAAAACAGCGAACACATAAATAAAAACAACAATGAAAATAGCAAAAATTGCAGTGACACCTGTTGAATAGATTGAGGTCTAAAGGTTCTGGGAAATGGTACCCATGTAATCTCAAGACAACTGGTTCAGTAGTTTCAGATAAGATTTTTTAAGATACGCTTTTTAATCATAAAAGACGAAAAATGATTGGAGAATAGCCACGTGAACAACATCTGTAAAAACCTACTCTATGTACGTCGCATCTCAGTCTGAAGTTAATGCGGCTCACGGTTTTGTCGAAAGGGTCAAAAATGTAACTTTGAATACACGACAACGGCTGACTGGCCATCCTAAACGCAGCTGACTAAAAATTATATTATTTGGCATACTATGAGAAACTGCTTTTCAAAATACAATGTATAACTTTCACAGGCACCAAATTGAAATTATTTGAGATCTGTCTATGTGATTGTAAAGAAATGTTCACAGTTCGGCAATATCACCTCAAAGAGTACGCCTCTTGATTGTGAAGTACCAGTGGCTCCATTGGGATCAGCTTTTGTTCCCATTTTGCATAAACGATCTTAATCATTATAATGCCGTTCTCTATGCTGATTACACTATACTTCAAATATTGATAAACTCACAATTGTTTAGAGGTTGGCCTTACGAAGGCATCCCGTTGAAAGACTAAAACAGACATCTTGATGTTAAAAAGTGCAAGTGGATTCAGTATGAAGAACCAAAAGGCTGGCTGGCAACTTAATTTTCAAGATGGCCATTCGGAAAGATGCAACACTATACCGTGTTGATAGTGTTGGTATTTTAATGGGAAATAACATGTCCACAATCTATGTAAAACAAACAAACAAACAAACCAGGCTGAGAACTTTGAGCAGGAAATTAGGAATTGCCGAGACACAAACATAGCTCTGCAGACGTAGAATATTCTCACTTTGTCATCCACGCTTATTGGAGGTGGTGTGTGCAGACTCTGCATCAAGGGAAAGTTGAATAAACTACAAAGACTACAAAATCGAGGGCACAAGGCTAACTCAAATTATGGATACCATTTTGTCATAGGAAACGTTCTTACTTTACTCAGAATTTTACCTTTCGAAGATCAAATGTTGTTGTGGAGTGTGCCAAAGATATCCACAATGATACCAAGTGTGATAAAGCTGTGAATAAATTACTGCACGAACACCAGAAATAAAACAATCAACATTGATCTTCTATTTTCTTAGTCAGATGTTGTAATTTGTGGCGCCATCTATCGCCTCCGATCCAGTGCAGACGACATTGCCATATAATTTTATACCAGGAAATTATTGCTAGCCTACTTTTGGTTTCATAAATGAACTCATCAAGGTAAACAGCAGTGAGTTGTGAAACTTTGAACGGCCTTCAACACTCCCACAACAATGACATTACCCAACTACAACGATATAATGTCAATATGATAACCAAGAGAGCTGATAATAAATAATATATGGTTCGTTACGACTCACCTAAGTTACTCTTTAACAAAACAAACTATGTGTACAACGCAAGGTGCGATAAAAGGGTAGATATTGTTTCACTAAATTGTACCTCAATTGCCCGACTGTAATCCTTTGCAAGGGCTTTGGAATAAGCTTAACAATCACATCAAACAAGCGCCAAATCAAATTGTTTTTAAATTAGGAGGCATTGAATCAGTTTTACCTAGCCTATAATATTTTACGTAAGTATATACATTTCGTCAGACTTAAGAATATTATCTAATGTAGCTTGGTTTTAAAAGGCTTTGCTTTGTTTTAATCCTTGTGTCATTGTATATAAATTTGTGCGTCTTTTTGTCTGGGCCTTGTATCATAATGGCGTTTTATGGAATCAAGTTACCCTTGTGAAAGAAAAATATTCTGACTTTGACTTTGACAGGTGGAGCAAAACAGCCATACCTAGAACTCCGTTTATATTATAAATTTATTATAACAACGAAACAATAAACTGAAGTTGTAGTCTTGTATTACTCTGACTGGGGTCAACGTCCCTGTAGTAAGTCCCTGCAATCCGCGCAACCATGATAATTCGGAAACATTGAAACTATCAAGTTGAAGTCTTTGTATGTACAATAACAATGTTAATGAATGCCCTCTGCTGTATTACTGCAACTCCGGTGTTTGCTTTTAACATTCAATCTGCTTAATAATAGTCAGCTTGCTTTGAAAGTATAATCAGGGACGTGGATGTCTCAATCCACTTCCCTGGTATAATTAGCTATTTTTCATTATAATAAATTCACAACTAGTGAAAGTTTTTTCTAAAGTTAACTAGCATTGTACAGGTACATCTTTGCAAATATATGTACATGCATAAACACTTGACTCCCACAGTGCTGAGTTGTTTTTCTGGCAATCACATTATCTACAGAACTGAGCATTTATGAAAAACAGTAGTGGCCTTTTACAACAAGTTATATGAGCACTTGAAGACGTCAGTGGAATCGGTGCCATGTGGATATAGCTATTTTATGGTATTTATCTTGTACTCACGTACATACCCTTGTATGCCCATGGCATTATACACTCGTACCTGTATACACAACCATCTATTGCTTTAGAATGTCTAACGATACAAAACTATTTTTTTTTTACACTTTTGTACTTGTCATCCATTCGCTATCAGCCAGAGTGAGTGACCTAGATCCTTGAACTCTCGTGCCATGCATATGATAGGGTGAGATATCCGGCTGAATCTCGTTGTCCGAGAGAATTCTATATTCTTTGTGCAGCCATGATGAATTCCGCTGACTCATACTATCTCCTTCAGAATGGTTGGCTAGGTCCATTTCTCTCCGCCTTCGATCTAATGAATCGGGATAAAAGTCGGGACCAAACGTACTAAACGTTCTTTCATCCTCTGGTGTAGCTGATCTACGTCGAGGATGATAAGCATTTCCCGTAACAAGGGTATAACTACCATCCTCCCTATTTGTCATGGGTACATTGGCATTGGATTTGATGGCTACGCGCCTCCTTTGGTTAAATTTAAGTAAATGCCTCCACGCTGAGCTAGCATCAGGCTGTATTACACAATGGCATACGAATATAACAGCTCCTTGCAGACAGTTTGTTATCCAAAATGAATACCATAGGATGACGTGGAGTCGATGTATTATATCGGGTAGAACATACGACAACCATGATAAAAGAAGCAGCAGTATTACCAGGACGGTACCATTCACCTGCAACAAATATATCATGCTTAAAAAAGTCAAGTCAGCAAATCTATCTTACATAAGAGGCAAGTAGATACTGTCCTGCTTAAATTGGTTCACAGCAACCTATCACTTCAAATTTCGTGTTCCTTGCCTTTTTTAGACAAAATTTAGGTCATAAGTTTAAGAGACGTCTACAGTATAATGTATTCCTACTTCCCTGGTTTCCTGCTTGTTTGTCTCCTTTCATTTTTTGTTTTCTTATTTACATCTACTTATCTAGCTGGATAGCCCATTAAATAAGAAACGTGTCTTTCCAAGGGGCAAGAGATACAGTAAAACACGTAAAGAAAGCGCATAAACTGAAGATATGCAAAGTACTTCATTTCAACTGCACAGAATGCTAAAACATGTCAGATGTAAAATATTCAATTAATTCAGCTATTGATACAGTGTTAAAACTCAGCCACCGGTAGTTTGAACAGAAAGCGTATGAAATGTGATACGTTTTGAAATATATTCAGCATGTTTTGCGTTGACTATCCGTTTACTCGCATCGGGCGCCCTGTAAGCCAAGGAGCCAAACCACATCACTGCAGCATTATAGTCTTATAGCATGGTGGCACAATGGTGCCAACCAAAGGTCTTTTTTTATCTCGTAATTACGAGATAAAAGATTAAAAGCTCGTAAATACGAGATTTTATCTCGTAATTACTAGATGAAAAAACCTTTTGGTAGGCACCACTGAGCCACCATAGTTACGGATCACATTTCGAAAGTTTTATTCAAATCGCAAGCAAAATAAATGTCATTTGTGCTCTCTTCTCTCTCTCTCTCTCTCTCTCTCTCTCTCTCTCTCTCTCTCTCTCTCTCTCTCTCTCTCTCTCTCTCTCTCGCTTTGTCTCTCTCTCTCTTTTTCTCTCTCTGAGTGTCTCTATGGTTGTTTGCCTGTACGTACGTGTATGTATGTATGTATGTATGTATGTATGTGTGTGTGTATTTATGTGTGTATGTATGTATGTGTGTGTGTATGTATGTGTGTATGCACGTGTGTGTGTATGTATATGTGTATGCACGTGTGCATGTATGTATGTATGTATGTATATATGTATATATGTGCGCTTGTGTACCATACAGAGGTACCTAATCATTTCAATTGACAGTGAACGTTGGTTACACCACTTGGTAAGGAATGTCTCAATCTTGTATCAACAGTCATGAAGAATGAATTCATAATTTTGCCACTTTTTTCCAAATCCAAGTGATATTATTTTGTTCGAAGCATAAATGTATCAACATTCATTTTAATCTGTAGCAAAATATGCAAAAGGAAACCAAAGTGAACAGGTCACCATTGGATTCAATGTTGTAACAAATTGCGAAAAAGTGAAGATCATCCGCTGCGGGTTGTCTTGACAAGCGTCTCTTTGGCTGCCTATTATTTAAGTTTATAAGACAAGGATAAGTTGACTGCAATGAAAAAAAATATCAATATGTTAAATATTTCGAAAAACTGCGGAAATAAATGAAAATTTCAACTGCTCAAATTCAAACATGACCGCAGGAGACTGCATTTGAAAATTGCACGTGAGTACAGGAAAGCATTTGAAAGATAATTGTATGAATGCCACACGTATAGAAAAAACGCCTTTGACTGATCATATACCAACCTTTTATTGAACTTTATTACAGTTTTCGTCTGGTTTCAGACGAGGGGTGAAATTGTTATCTTACCTGAGACCTTCTAACCGCCTTCAATCCAGCACGCTTTTCCTTCCTTGCTTTATCTCCCCTCTTCAGCAAACAAAACATATTACCAATGTTAATGAGCAGCGCCAGGCCGCACGGCGCAATGTAACCTCCGTAATATAAATAGACATGCACGTCTGACAGTCGACAGCTGTAAAGCAAAAATACATGTGGTAATGAGACACAACTGTATGTCAGCACTCTGCTGTACAGATCAATATCCTGTAGTTGTTTGGGATGTTTTGAAGCTAATTGGAGTTGGTCAGGGGTGAGGTGGCAGTGAGCATGGGTATTTGTTTCCAAAAAAACAAAAAGTCACATCCGTAGGGGTATAAAAACTGGAGATTTTAGGTCCAACACAGGAAACAGTAGAGCAAAAGTCCATATTTCCCGGGAATATGACCCCTTCCCTCCCCTATTCACTTAAGCTTATGTATATAATATATTGACTATCATGTTCACTTTAGGAGATGGTTTTCTGTGTCATACAAAGGTATTATTTCTGGTGATTGCGAGGTAAAAGCACAAAAATATGGCGTATTCAATTTCAAACTAAGAAACGAATTTCAGTTTTGATAAAACTGTCCTTGTCTTGAAGCAGCTGACAGACAGGAATGCCAAACAGGAATCGAAATACCACGACAGTTACTTTTGCTGTCCCAATATGGCTATCTACCCAATGCAGTGAGTCTAATGAAAGGCACATCAGTTCGAGAAGCGGGATTTCAATAAAGGCTAGTGGCATTTAACTGCACATCAATGCAACAATATTGTCAGGACGACGAAATAAGAACTAATGGCTTTTTACACTGACAGATTTGTCCACATACGAACCTCTTCATTTTGTTGCGATAGCCTGACAAGTTCAATCCAGCAGAAACTGACACGCAAATGAGAGGCACTCCTGCAAAAGAAAAAAGAAGTAAGCGCATTTAAGAATATCCAGGCATTGTAAGAAGTTTAAATATGTCTCACTGAATGCCTCAAATGAAGGATTGTTGAATGTCTCAGAAACATATTAGTACAATCACTTTATACAGATACGGTTGTTTCTGCAAATGCAGAATTGACATCTCAGTCAAATGACAACACCTTGTTCATCCTGGCACTGGCTGACTCTGAAACGTCAGACAAAATGACAATTTCGTCATTTATAATGTTGTGAAAGATATAAAAGTGTACGTACCGCCGGCATATTTATGACATAAATGCCACAAAATGGATCCCTGGTCAAATAATGATGAGAAATTTCAGAGTCATTTAGATAATTGGCAAAACTATCAAGCACATTTCAAATATATGTCCAGACTTATTTGACCAGTTAGAGCAAACATGGAACTAGCTCTAACAAAGCAAGTAAATTTCTAAGTTGCCAAATTCAAGCTTTGGCGTTTATGGAAGAAAGAGTAGAGATCTGTTTCATAACAAACAACCATAAATACACACCCCATGCCAGTGCTGCCCTCTTGAGGAGAAACAGTTTTTCACGCATGCCGTTACTTCTGAACATGGCATGATAAATGTAACAGGAGTAGAGTATCATCCATAGCGCTGTGCTCAACAGTAAATAATGAATAAGAATTGCCACCACCATACATATGGCGTCATTGTCCACGTGGTCTCTGTTCGAACCAACCATCAAACAGACGTCGCGGCTCAACATGGCGCCACACAACTGCAGTAATATTTGACATGATTTCATGTGGTTCAAACTCCTGTAACAAATATCGAAACGGAATAAATCTACCAGAACCAATCCAGAAGGTACATGTGAATGATTATTGTAACAGAGTTATAAAAGACGTTATCGTTATCTTATTAACGAACAATCTAGCTGAAACGAAATAGTCGTTCCTCAGTCTGAGGAGACTATGTCATAGTGGATATGAAAATCAGGCAAGGCATTCACCGCAGACACGCTTCTCTATGAGCTGTTTGGATAAAGCTTTGCCCCAGTGAAAGTGAAGGGGTACCTGGATACCAGCGGGGTTTTTGATCATCAACTTTCTGCGATGCCAAAGTACTACCAAAAACACCCGTGTTGAGTTTTATGTTCCGGGTTCCCCCAAGAGCTTTACTATTGGCACAGGGCAAAAATTTGTACTGGAAAGGTCCCCTTCACAAAACATGAATAAAAATTGTACTTTCACAGTTCACGATGAAACATGGCGAAACGTTATATTTCATACTTCACGGGACAAAGTCTAAAATTTACAGTTTATGATTCATTGAAATGTCAATTTACAGTTTATGACTTAATGTAATGACGAATCACGTTTCACCAGTAATGAATGTTTCACGGCTCATGGAAATCCTATTTCGTTTCACACTTCACGTAAAAATTTGAAAATTCCTAATCACGGTTCAAGGAAGCCCCCCCCTCCCAGGACATCTCAAATACAATAAGAGCTAAGGATGCATATTGCAGATACAGTAGAAAGTTGATTCAATATACTCAAAGGAAGACATCTAAAATGTCTCTTGTTTTGATCGTCAGGTAAGTTGATCCTTAGACATTAGTATTTATGAATTTTGGGAGGGAAGATTGAAGTCTGCTAAAGGAAATGTTATATGAATTGGTGCCTGGTGATCGACGTCCTACATTCATCTGGTAATGAAGCAAAGTGTTTAGGAAGTAGTTTTAAACGCATGAAAAAAATCACTTACGATTTATCATGAGCATACTTGGAGGAGAGGGGTCGATTATGTAAGAGAATATTGTTGACCAGAAACAAACCTGGTGGTTTTGGAAGATAAACGTTACAATGTCATATTTGAGTTCATTCCCAACGCACATAAATCATGTACGTTTCTTGTGTGTGTTTTTTTTTTCGCGTAACAAAATACTCGTCTAACTTACTTGAACGTGAAATGGATTCCTACCTGAACAAGCTGTAGGTTAGAAGTGTCCCAGAGAGTGCAATGATCGAGATCCCGCTACATATGTACACAGTCAACGACTTGGTGTTTTCATCAAGCAAAGGCGAGTATCCAAAAGACAGCGTCTGTGAACAAGCATGAATCTGTCATACTCGTCCATAATTTTGTTTTACCGACATAGATTTGATACATTTTCTTTATTCACACGCATAATTACGTGTGACCAGGAAATATCCCCATTCAATCGAAACTGGAAACCCATATGCGTCTCTTTCATGAAGTGTAAACCCAAATTTGGAGCACTATGTTTTCGCTGAATACATATAACGAATTCACATTCTCATCTCTTTTATACGACAAAAATGTTCGTTCGGCGTAAATCGTTAATGACTACATTACGGAAATAATAGCTAATGTTACATAGTTAAAATAAACTCAATATATGCATAATGCACAAATTAATTTCAGCTACAATCAAATGATGGGATGATCACAGATTCGTCTGTATAAGTGCAGTTGTTTTCGATATACACAAACATAATGGTGATGTCACTAGATTGCAAATTGTCTTGTGCTGTCTTATACACTTGGGTCAACATAACCGCAACAAAATCATGTTACCACGAGATTATGAACAATCAAATACACAAAAAAAGAGTTGGAGATTTTAATTTAAAAAATAATGATTCACATCATGGGGCTCCACGAGCACATTCAATATTTGTCAAGGAGCGGATGTTTTAACAACAACAGTGTATAGTTATAATTTTACCAATTACTATCTTGTAGTCAGGCATTATTTTGGTCTGTACGTTACTTAGGTATGGACACATTATAAATTTTGCAGCGGTTCACGTTCTAAATGATTACCTGCAGCTACAATGCGGTGTAACCTCGTTATAAGGACACCGTCGATTCCTTCCCAGTGAAATGAGTCAGGTATCTGGATATGCCAGATAAATAAGTCAAAATGCAAGAGAATCTGTGCCTAAGCTTTCCGTTAAATCATTATGTCGCATATAGGAGTTCAATATAATGAGGTTTGACTCTACCTACCTCTTGCACTGCAAAACTTGTGAGATGGGTAGAGCAGCACTCCATCAGTTTACCCTTGGTGCCGCGCACTTTCAAGCCTTTAGACGACCACTCTTGCTCTTATATGATAACACCAAACACATGGATTAATCACAACCAGCAACATACCGCGTCAGTCTTATTCTTAACACCGACATGGCTGCGTGGTACATAGCTTAGCAATTGATCGATATTATCGTGCATGTACAAAACATGTTTTAAATTTAAAGCAAAGATGTTGCACTTATTTATATTGCCCATGCAGATATTCAATGAAAATTGATCCATCTATCTATCTATCTATCTATCTATCTATCTATCTATCTATCTATCTATCTATCTATCTATCTATCTATCTATCTATCTATCTATCTATCTATCTATCTATCTATCTATCTATCTATCTTTCTATCTATCTATCTATCTATCTATCTATCTATCTATCTACCTATCCATCCATCCATCCATCCATCCATCCATCTATCTATCTATATGTCTGTCTGTGAGTCTGTCTCTCAGTTGATCGGCGGGTCTGTCTGTCTGTCTCTATCTGCCCATACAATGATACACTAAGTGTTCAATTAACATACATTATTTCGTTTTGCGCTTTTCTCTTTGGGCGCATTAAATTAAACTTTTCCGGGAACTTGCAAATAAACCTTACCCGTTGATATTAAAATTAAGATATTCAAAGTGCATGAAATGCAAGTACAGTCACCATAAAACTTATTTTATGAGGATTATTTACATGGTTTTAAAAGCTCGGGAACAACAATGTGCCGACGATACTCATATACAGTATTTTAACACGTAAATTAGTAAAAATACGTTGCAGAGGCTCTCTCTCTCTCTCTCTCTCTCTCTCTCTCTCTCTCTCTCTCTCTCTCTCTCTCTCTCTCTCTCTCTCTCTCTCTCTCTCTCTCTCTCTCTCTCTCTCTCTCTCTCTCTCTCTCTCTCTCTCTCTCTCTCTGTGGAATATATATGGAATACAACGGTGGTGAGATCAAAACATATGTCTGGAAAGAACATTTTGTCGTCCAGACACTACGCCTTGCCCTTGGGCTACGGCAGGTCCAAATAAAGAATACTGGGCTGTGCACTTGAGAGGTGCATGCTGATTTTCTTGTAAATCATTACACTTGACAGACCTAGATCCACTGCTTCGCTTTGAACAGAGAGCTTCCAAAAGTAACCCTGTGATATTCTTCGAGAAAAACCTCATAAACTGTCTCAGATTGTGATATGGTGACCCCATCCATCAGGCCTTTATGTCTAACATTGATTTCAAGTCTGCAGTTCCACAGCAGACCAAACAGCTCATCACATCATGGATGATGATGTAGTTATTGGCAATATCAGGTGCAATCTTTCCGTCGATACGATAATCGGCATAACAAGTTTGAAAACTATATTAGTTAAAAACATATTTATTCGCAAAACAATTCGCCAACAGGCACAATGCTCATATAAAGGCCTGTTGTACATAAATTGACAATACAAAAAAATGTGGGTAACATCTAGACAACAAATAGAGAACGCATAGGACATAATAAATATGACGGGGAAGAGGGAAAGACTAAGGAAATGGGTGGGCTTTATTCCCGTAAATACATGGATGTATAATTCGAGATAACAATAAGCAGGATATATGTGACTTATCTCTGTAAAATGTTTGCTTTGTGTCTAATTATGTGGCTAATTATGTGGCTAATTATGATGGCACAGCTAACAACCCAGTGCTAGGACAGCTAAACATTGAATCTTCTAGTGGTTCTAATATATTTTTGAACTGCTTGGAGTATGTCCCAATTTCCAGAATTATTTTATTTAAAACTAGACCCCTTAACATAATTTCAGAAAACTATTAAAATGTCGCCAATTTGTCTAATTTCTTAATTTGTTGGCACAAAATACGTTGTCATTTCTATGATTACTAAACCGAGTCGTTTAAAATCGTTAAACGTAACTCTCGTTATAAAAATGTAATTTGTAGTCTATTCCTCGTAATTGCTCGCACTGACGGACAAATATTTTTAAACAACAGCGAACCCGTGGTACCTGCCTTCAGGACGACAAAGTTCAAAGTGGAGTGTACTGGGCATGCCTAACGATACTTTTTTGGAAGGGTAGTGTGGAGGAGAGGGTTAGCTGCGAGATTTACACGTTCACGCTATGTGAGCGACCGGTCACCTCTTGTGTACACGGCGAGAAACCTCATGTCAATTGCTTCAAATAAGTATGCTCAGTTAGAGCGTGAATTCAACAATTTACTGAATAGGGGGTATTCATATTTCTTGCGATCATGCACTGCCATCTAGGCTGCAGCAAGGACCTTGATAGGAACGATGGCAAATTAGTGTATTTAACAGGGATATGTGAACTTCTATGATAAAAGGAACAACCCGAGAAAGCACAAAGCTCAGAAAAAAAATCATTCAGTAAGGCCAGCCTTAAAAGTATTTTTGTTTCCAGTAACACAAATTTTAGAAAGTCATAGGGTAGGGAGGATTTTTTGCACTCTGTACAAAACAGATGAAGGAGGGAGGATCATATTTTTCAAAAGTCTTTTAATTCCGAATGAAGGGTAAAAAAATTACAAATTCAGCGTAAAGAAATAGATTCTGCATTATTCAACTTGGCAAAAAGTCAGTAGGAAGCAAATATTTTTTCACCCTGTTGAAATTCCATACGTCACTTATTGGTCATTGTTTTCAAGCCAGTAGGGAGAAATGAACATATTGTTATAGTTGGCCTTACTTTAAAACATAAAGGACGGTAAAACGAGTTTGAAAATTTTTATCTATTTGGCACAAAAAGTGTAATTTCTGAACTGCTAAGTAACATAACTGGTACAAGTGCACTGATCATGGCGGAGGCATAGTTCTGTTGCCAAGCAACTGAAAGAACCAGAGCAGATGTGCAGTTGATAATGTTTAACACGAATACCTCCCATTGCAGATTGTCCATGGGTTAAAGGGGAAAAAATAGAAACCTGAATGCCACGATTCGTTGATGTAGGAAAAAAGTATAACGGAAATTAGCAAGTGGTACCGTCCCCGTTTGGTGGGATGGCAACACTGTGTAGGATTCAGCGTTTTCACGCGTAGAAATAAATCAAAGAGAAATAATAAATGCGTGAATATCACCATACACACAATCAGAGTTATCTTTCTGATCTACATTAACTGTCTCTTTGTTTCTATCGTTTTGGATCAACTTTCCAATCTTTGAAGGTTCACAAGCTCTACATTTTTGTTAGAATAATCTCTTTATACCAAGGCTACTGCCATAAAAATATTTTATTGATAGAATTGTATCCAACCAAATGTATGCAAATGTATAGGAGTTTTCTTGGATGTCTTAATAATTATGCAATTGTAAAAAAAAAAATTAAAAAAATGGCAGACCTATCTCCAGCGCAGATGATTTTATTACACCAGCACACTATCAAAGCACAAACTTTCAATGGAGACACATCTTCAGTATATATTCCAAATCCACGCACGAAAGGTGTAGAATATCTATTCGTGCACGAATATAATAGTTGGCCTCCTCCAACAGTCATGTTGACAGATTGAACAGCTTCTCTCGATTAGTTTTGGCGGCCTAAACGCGCTCAAGTTAAATAAAGCTGCTAACAACTTCTATCATGTTCACCTGAAAGAGAGTACTCCGACCCTTGTAATGAAAACGTTTGATCAAAGCACAACACAAAACATCGATGAGAAAAAGACCAAGCACACGACATTTGCTCTCACTCGGTTTGGGCAGAAAAGTGGATCGAAATAACTGCCACGGTGCTACATATCAAGATTACAACAATATAAAAGATGAGCAACACATTTATGACCACAAGTGGTCACAGCTCACTTTCAGTATTGATCTACTGACAACCAAGGGTTTTCTGACCAATGATGAAAATATGTGTGTGAGTGATAACCTGGGGCGGGTGTGATAGCATGGGCCTGGTTCGCTTACAACAGACAGTATTTAGTTTTGGATGCAATGTTGTTTGGAAGATTGTGCTCACCGTTTGTCTGTGTTTCTGCGAGTTAAATGTGAAAGATACGCATGATTATCGTCACCCTTAACTGCACTATTCGAATACATATCATCGATCTCCCTACCCCTACCTCTATTTCGGAGACAACGCACAATAAAAAAAAACTTTTTCACACTTTCCTCTTTTCATTGAAATGCTTCATGTGAAAATGTTAAAACATTTTGCTCGAACCTAAGACACAGAACCTCGACTTGAGATATTCTAATTCGTTTAACTTTCAGCATTGCGCCCTGCTCACTCATGGCTTATTGTAGGATCACCTGTACACTCCAACAGACGTCAAAATCAGCAAACAAATTAAAACTGATTTTCGCGCTAATTAAAAGTCAAATGAGCTACTTCGCATGATGCAACGGAATATCGCCGAATAACATACACGCAGCGGAAATGGTCTCTATTTCTTGCATACCTTTAAGTGCATTCTCCCATGTGCTAATCACAAAATGATTTTGGTTATTCTTGCATAAGGAGGGTCGCGTGCATTTGTCGGATGGCATGCCCTGTCATGTTGTTGGTCAATTTCTCTTTGTACTTGAGTATTTTATCCATATCTGATTTTGATTGCCTCTGGTTTGTTACACACACACACACACACACACACACACACACACACACACACACACACACACACACACACACACACACACACACACACACACACACACACACACACACACACACACACACACACACACACACACACACACACACACACACACACACACACACAGAGGGCTGGATGTAGTTTTAATGTGGGCTGTGACATCACTATACAGATATATCACAGGCACACTGTATGATCAAACAGCGGCCTTGATATGGAGTTTTCGCTTTTCTTTTTCTAATTTTCAAAAATGGAAATAAAATTGAGTAAAATGCACCACAAGTTCCTACACAAATGATGTGATTGTAACGCACTGTTTTTACCATGATATCCTTTTTGTCCTTTATTTTACCACATCTATCCTGTATACCTGAGATAATGGATATTTGAACCTGAATGATCGTTTTTGAATGTCTATATGGGTTTTACAGACCTTTGTAATGTGCCATTCTGTTTGTCTCTATCCAATTCTGATTTACCTGAACCTTACTGCTTTACATTGTAGAAATCATTTACACCATATCATTGAAATTTACAGAATGTAAAACTTCTTCATACACATCATTGAGTTTTTTCCGAATTCATAGACATTTTAAACACACACACACACACACATACACACACACACACACACACACACACACACACACACATATATATATATACAGGTATATCTGGGCACAGAATGTAAACGTCTATACCTCCTGATAACGAAGGGACAGATGTGTAGGATTACATACAAGAAAGAGGTCAGCATCTACATTCATTGCAAGCCTGCTCGGTATTTCCACAGCCTGCATACAGGACTATATTTGTTGTCGGCTGCTTGCGTATAACCCCCAGCAGCCTATGGGGAGCATCATGTAATTCTTCCTACTGCCACGAACTGACTCCTAGTGCTTTCCCATTTGTGATCACTTGTGCCATCCTACCAATTGCATTCAGCTAACAAAATGCAGCATTCATTTCAAAGACCTATCAGTGTCTTTGATTGTATGGGATGCAGATCGGCAAATGCCAACATATCTACAGAAAATGCGTCCATGAAATGGCATTTGGAGATACCTATTACACAAAGAGACATCCAAATCAATTGCTTGCATCAGGCTGGATACTCGATTTTTAAGGCAACTGGTACTTGGCAAAGACGAAACACACTGATACACGTTGGCGGAGAGTTGCCCGAAAATATTATTATGGGTTGCAATTTAATATCTAAATTTTAATCCTGTAGAAAATATAACTGTCTTTCAACAGGATGAGAGATACAATTTGAAGATAATCTGCTAGAGTTTAAAATTCTTTGGAAATCACTTTTATTGATAATAACGAGATTGGTTAATATGTATTTTGCAGATAAAATGATGTATATAAACTGAGAAGAGATACAGTACTCTTATAAAAATGATCCCATGGCCACTTGTTTTTGTTTAAAAAGACTTTTACTGGGTATGTAGAGCCAGCTTATGATATATCATATCAAGAATGGTCCACATCCATACAAGTAGCAAAACGAATGAACATTTTTTTGCAATTAGTGCTTGCCCAACAATCCAGATGGAGAGACGGTTCATAGCAAAAACTGAGGATATGTTCTTAAATGATTCACGGTGGCCCAAGATGTTAATAGCTAGAAACTTTTACCATCTATCTCTTTTCATCAAAATAAAAAGAAAGAAAGAAAGAAAGAAAGAAAGAAAGAAAGAAAGAAAGAAAGAAAGAAAGAAAGAAAGAAAGAAAGACAATGGGACCAAATTTACAGTAAAGAAAGAAAGAGAGAAAGAAAGAAAGAAAGAAGGAAGGAAAGAAAGAAAGAAAGAAAGAGAGAAAGAAAGAAAGAGAGAGAGAAAGAAAGAAAGAAAGAAAGAAAGAAAGAAAGAAAGAAAGAAAGAAAGAAAGAAAGAAAGAAAGAAAGAAAGAAAGAAAGAAAGAAAGAAAGAAAGACGAAATTTATATTGCACACCAAAAGGGAATAGGAAATGACCAACAAAATAAAAAAACAAAAACAAAAACAAAAACATACAAAAAATAAACAAAAACAAAAAAAATAAACACACACACACACACACACACACACACACACACACACACACACACACACACACACACACACACACACACACACACACACACACACACACCCCGCCGTGTCTCGCCTCACCTTGTTCATCCCAGTAAACGCAGTTGGCTGGCTGGTGCTACAACACAGTAAGGTATATCATTTTATCCCATGTATGTGTAGTCCAGAGTAGCTGTGGACGTGGCGATCTACACCGTGTAGTATTTTTTACCGTTCCACACTCTCGAGACCGTTCTACACTCTCGAGACCGTTCCACACGCTACTGCCACGCCCCCTATGCGCGCGCACATAGGATGTTGATTTCTGTCGTCTGCTATGAAAAGTACCGAGCTGATACAAAAGATTAGATGGATGAGTGGATGAATGATAATATACATGGGATAAAAATAAAACCATTCTAGTGTTGAGTACCATGGCCGACCGTTCTACATGGCACTCGCGTAGCGGCGGACAGCCAGGATACACTCGGTGGTCCGCCTGCGGCGGACTTCACCTCGTGTATCCTGGCTGTCCGCCGCTACGCTCGTGCCATGTAGAACGGTCGGCCAGGCATTCACACTCGCATAGTTTTATTATTATACTACGACTTACCACCATCTGTTCATGGAATGCAAGAAAATCTGTAAATTTGTAGCTGAAGAGATTTATATCACACGGAGCCGGATGCTAAATGACACATAACTCTTCCTTGACATTTTCTTGCGTTTCGTGAATAGGCTGGTTTTGACAGCTTTTTCTCTCTATGTATAAACATACCCGAACACGTACAGATAAATCAGCTTTCCTCCATATCTGCATTTGACACATGAGCAAACCACTTCCCCGCCATTTTGATCATGATGTGTACCACTTGTACAGAAGAACGCTGAATTCAAAACTACTCCGAACTGTGTACTTCAGGGTGTATTTAAGAAAAATGGATGGGACCAAGAAGACTAGTGAGGAATAACCGCAAGAAAATATCTCGTGCTTTTAAACCAATAAACTGAATTATTGTCTCTGACAGGATCATGCCAATTCTTAAATACCTGACATGTCTTTGCTTCAATGCTTCTAACGATGTATTCATGGATCTACGTCAAATGACGTATCGTTCTCAATGATCAAAGGTTGAATCTAAAATATCTTGCAAAATGCGCACGAAAGTTTATGTGTCTAAAATAACCTGTTTCCTTGCACTTATATTTTAATCTTGTAACTATATCTGTATATGGTATTCAGGTTTGCCTGATACTAATTGATTTAGTGAGCAAAAGCGTCAAAAAAGGGTAACGTGTGCAAATATGATTAGAGATTAAGTGTCTTTATGTAGAAAAAAGTAACTCATCTTGTGTATAAAGTACCTGCAAAGGCATATAGTAGACCACACAGTCACGCAGATCCGTAGCCTTCAATCCCTCCACAGCAGCAAATATCACGGGCTCGACTTTTGCATCATTTTTTTCTTTAGGGTGGAAAAGTTTGCTGTTCGTATAGTAGGCAAATTTGACTCGAGTATCCGACTTACGAGTTGTCTTGAAGACAGAGTTTGGTAGACGAATACTCATGCCATTTCCAGGCTGCTGATAAGAGCAAACAGACATCAAATTTCAGAACAATATATGGTACCGATCTATGTCATTATTGTTATCGTTGCCCCTTTTAAAAGAACGGCTGTCATATGTCAAGTGCTTTTGCTACATGCATTATTGTACGTACATTTTGTTTACTTCTGTTCTGTGACTATTGACAACTTGCTTCGCATAAACCTAAAAACGCATTATATACAAATGCTTGCATTATCGTAAATATATATCATTAAAGTATAAAGCATCTCGTCATGCAGAATTCAAGCAATCCAAAGGCAGGTTACTGAATACAGAATACAAAGTATCTGTAGAATTATGATTTCTTGGTAATTATTGATCAGTCCACTTAGTGCCCAACCCATGCCAAGGAAAATTGTTGACTCAGTCTTAGTTCAAGGGGGAAAGGGTTAAGCGGTGCAATTGTCCTTCGCTACGCAAACTGCTCTCAAGGCTCATATTTTGGACACAAGATGTCAGTATCGTCTTTAAAATATTTGTATATTTCCTAGGGGGGGGGAGGAGGCTTTGCATCCACTCAAGTTGACTTATGTGTCTAAACGCCATGCTCAGTGGTCTGTGGGGGAACTTATTCGCATAAGCGTAGCTATGTCACTGGACTTTCACATCTTTATGCACACATGAGTAAAAATTTAGCCCTGCACTGCACCAGGCCCGAGACGAACAGTCTCTTAATTTTTCGTTTTGAAAGTGCAAAACCTCTCAGGAGTGCAAGGACAAGCCCATCGTGGGGATGCACAGACAGAACTACTAAATTAATATAAATCCCTGAAATACAGACACCCCCCCCCCCCGTTCTAATTTGTGCAGGCTAAAAGACGTGTGGACCACACGTCTGTGTGAAAAAAGTCTTTAAATAATCTTGAAACCTGATAACGCATAATTTTTCTATTAGAAAGATTATTTTTTGTTGAAAACATCATTTGAATCTAGGTAATTAACATGGCGTATGGCTATCACTATCATGCGGTTTCTACACTTTATTGGTTTTTCCAAGCCCGGATGATCTGGACATCGATCAATGAAAAATATTAGTTTCCGATAATAATTCAATCAACTTAGTGACTTTTTGAGCGCGGATTACAGGCTCTATTGATGTTGAAATAACCATAGGTATAAGTTCATCTATGCCTGGTGATGTAAGCCTAATTAGACATAATCACCTCAGGGCCTATATTGAGGCTCTAGTCTGAAAGTAAGATCTAGAATGTCATTCTTTACTTGCAAACAAGTTTTAAACTTATGTTGCTGAGGCCTGTGTTTAAAGGGACTTTACACCACAAGTAAGAATATGGCTATGATGTACTGATTATGTCTCCATGACAGATACTTTATCAAATCGAAATATGCTTGAGTTTGAGGGCATCGTTTTTTACAAAACTTGAAGGGCATTACTTTTGCTACCCTGTATTTGGTCAGCATCAATTTTTGTGACAGTAAGTTTCAGACACAAACATATCAAGGTATGGATAACAGCACAGAAGACGCAGAACGAAAAAAAAATCTTCACGAAGTCGTTATATCGTTATACAATTAAATTGTATGCATATTTCAATCTATGCATCGCAAATATAACTATGCGTCAACCTGTCAACGAGGTGTCTCGTGCGATCTGTGAGCCTGCCCTGCTGCCAAGTAGAATCCGCTCCCAAAGGAAAGATGCAATACACAACGCATGTGTAGGATACGTTCCATTTTGAATTCCATTCTCAATTAAATCGGCAAAAAATACACAAACAAGCGCCAGAGACTGGCGTGATTTTGAAACAGAGTATAATCAGAAACTGAAGAAGTTAGAATCATTTAATTTACTTTGAACTGTAAATCAACATTCCATGACGACCGTTAATGCCAACTTTATGGTAAGTCACGCCTAATGTTGATGGTTGAAACCAATGGGGCTTTACTTATACTGTATAGTTTACTTACTTTACTCAATTTCCAGGTAAGCATATGTCTAGATGCGTCAAGAAAAGGGAAAAGGGAAAAGGGTTTTAATAAATAATCAATGATCATTGCAGATTTCAGGTTACTGTTTGACACAAGTGCTTTGTTTCATACCAGTTTGCTGGTATTTGCAACCAGATGCGATGGAACTTCAGTTTTTTTATTTCCTAGTCTCTGTTCAGTAAATAAGCTGGTTTTATTGGTCATGAAATATTCAAGATTTAAAATTGACGTTTGTCTCGACAAGCATGCTTTCAATCATATGTTTGTTGTTTTTGAATTCCAATCTAAATTAAGTTTACAATGGAGAATCATTGCACAGGCAGGCGCTGGACAGTGACATGAGTTTGGAACAGGGTATAATCGCAAACGGAAGTGAGAATCACGGACGATTTGGCTTATATATATATATATATATATATATATATATATATATATATATATATATATATATATATATATATATATATATATATATATATATATATTATAGATTATAGCATGCCTTGTTGGCGATATGAAGTATATCAACGAGCACTGGATGCCATATAGCAGAGCGAGTTCGCTTCGTTCACTCGTTCTGCTATATGGTATCCAGTGCGAGTTGATTACGTCATATCATCTACAAAGCACGCCATAAATTTTTTATCTCATGTTTGGGTCGATTTGTACATTTCAATACACAAAGCAAAAATAAGAAAGACAGTTGTAGAAAGATTTACTCCTCATCAACACAATTACCGATGAAACCGGAAGAGTACCGATACCACCGCAAGAGTGCAGATACCCATGGAACAGTACCGAGACATCATATCGCGACACTGTAGCTTTTAGGCCTATGATACGGTATTTATACAAGCCTGTTATAGTACGAAAACAGACCCAAACATGATATATATATAAATTAATATATATATATATATATATATATATATTAACATCCTGTCTCAGAAATTTCTAAATGGAACCATCATGCATCTCACAGGCCTCTGTCTGTAGACCTTAAAAATCACTGAAGCATGCGCTATGGCACACAGAAGGTGTGCATCTTTACATGTTGAGTCTCATTCTTATTAACTAGCATGAATGCAAGAAAAAACCCTTCGGCATAAGAGTTAAACCCTGGGACATTCTTACCTGGAAACTTTGATGTGCTCGTTAAGCAACCAAAGAGGGCAGGGTGCCCTTCCTCAGGCAATCTTTGGTTCTTAAAAGTGAAAATTCTGGCATCTTGTCAGGTGAGAGAGAGAGAGAGAGAGAGAGAGAGAGAGAGAGAGAGAGAGAGAGAGAGAGAGAGAGAGAGAGAGAGAGAGAGAGAGAGAGAGAGAGAGACTTGCAATTTGAAGTTAATGGGAGTGTCTTCTGCTTAAACGGGCCGTAAATCGGAGATTTTAAGTGACTGGGTCTAGGTCATCGGAACCGGAAACTCGAGGTCAAAACAGGAGGTCCGACATATATGTTGAAAATATGAATGTTCGTGGCATATTTCACATTTGGCAATGGTAGTTTTCCCCATGAAAGTCACTGGTGCCACACAATGACTCGGTGATCTTGAAAATTATGTCAAAGCCACCAGGGATCGAACATATCCCAGATCTTTACATAGAAATATTCATGATCTTGATAAGATGCTTCAGCGGCCAACGTTTGGAGGAGACATCTTTGTTCTCCTCATAGAGCGTTTACAAGAAGTTTTCTATGTTTATTTCTGCGACCCTGAAATACAGGTCAGGGTCACAAGGGATCAAACTTATACAAGGTATTGTTAACGTGCTTCAGTTGTCTAGGTTTGATGGTTTGTAGCGTTACTTGTAGTCAAGATAGAGTGTTTTAAAGGGATTTTCTATGTTGAGCCCTGTTACCTTAAAAGTCGATGTAGGTCATCGGGGAGCAAACTCGCCCAAGACTTTGATAAGATACTTTTGGGATATAAATGTGGTGGCCGTATCTCGACATGGTGAACATGTTACTGTGTTTAAAAGTTGCACAGGCGTACGGTGCATGGGCGCAGAGATAATGACGACAATATAGCCCGTTGGCTTCTGGAGCAGCGCGGGTACAGATTGAAATGGCCACCACGTCTATGATTCAACGTGTCTCTTCGATGTGTAATTCGCGTGTCTCCATCATATCATTGAAACACCATTTATGTTTTGGTACACATTATGATTTCTTGTCATTGAATTTCTACAAATACACACGGAAGTCAAACACGCGTAGTTCCTGATTCGCATGCATTTTTTTTGAGGAAGTATCAATTGAACATACTTTTGCCTTTTTAGCCAACTGTGGTGTGTAGACTACATCGGCATTCGTGCTCTCTTTCTTCAGCAGCCGTACTTCCAGCTCCAGCTTTTCAGAGGCTATCTTCAGTCGCTCCTCAGATCTGATATTTGCTCGAGACATATATGTTTCCACCACGGTCCTAACCCTGCTCCATAATGAATTGGCATTTTATTGAATTTTGTCAGAAATATGGAGGCATGCCGTTCACCTCTTACGCCATTTATAGTCATGGCATCCAGATTCACATCAAGATGAAATATTTCTGACATGCATATGATTCAACTCACAAATGGGTTTCGAGTAAAACGTTTTGTAAATCCGTCATCTACTCAAAAAATTAATGTGTTTGCAATGCTAGATCGAACAGTGCCGGCTTAGAAGCCTGGACTAAAGGAAAATGAGGGGCCTGCCAAGACGAAGTGATAACATGAAGTCAAACATGCATTGCTACCTTGTGCTGTATGCTTATGATAATGGCATTTACACACACATGTACGCATTAAAATAGACGGGCTTTCAATGAGAATAAATTATTTTGCGTTTTATATATTTGATTTTGCATTGTCCAGATCTCTTACTAAAATAATCTTGGCACACTTTGAAAAGATCTCACCGCTTTGTTGCATTCACATTCAGGATGTTCTCGTCCAGGACGGTCATAATGAGGCTTATCACTTTGAACATACTCTCGGCCACCTAAAGAAAAGTTAGATAACACATTCAATTAAATGTACAATAAGATATTTGTTTTAGGTCCACAAGACAGATCATATGTATCAGCCGATGTTTTAGGTCAGCGAGAAAGTAGTAATGATAGGTAAAGCCAAAATGTTAAGCCTAGTTGCTGGCAATATGCTTATCATAGGGTATAAATACGAGTAGGGCCCAAACACGGGATTTCTCCTTAAAAAACGCACAAATTATTTGAGCGAAGGCCATTTTACTTTGGTATGACATGCGTTTTAGGTTATTACAATCTTTTTTATTGTGCAAAAATGTGCAAGAGCGCAAGAACTTGCTAGCAGCTCTGACCTCCCATCAAAAACAAAACAAAAACAAAAGATAAAAAATAACATAATCCAATCTCTCTGAGTTCCATATTCAATTCATTCACTCGTTTTGTATAAACCTTTGCTTCAATGAATCGGTATTATCACATTTCGATGCACTAATTTCGAGAGTTAACAAATTCAGTGCCTTGCGCGCAAATTAACTTTTCCTCTTGTTGTAAAGAAAAACAGCCAAAGGGCTGGTCACATGCACGATGGTGTTGTCAGGGTATTTTATATTTCTGCATAAATTGACGCTCCATGGTCAACATACGGGTTCGTGTATCTAACCCTTACATAAACATTGGCCTACCTCATTGCATCCGACTCAATACCAATATACATGAATGCAAAGAAAATTTAATGTTTCAGCTGTACAATTCACGTTTTACGTATTGGTATTCGTTATCTGAATAGGAAAATGCAGATGAGAGTCAAAATATACATGTTTTCTCATTCCTCTTACTGCTGCATTTAAAGTCAATTTTTGGTCAAACAAAAAGCGGCCAAATGCAAGGTCCAACAGGGTCAGTCAGTTTAATCTCTTTTTTTTCTGGCTCGCTGTCACGTGAATTTGGAATAGTATACGAAAACCAGCTCATAATCATGTAAGACAATGCTTATCGTAACAATGATTGAATCAGGCATGGAAGGTAAACATGCACGGGGACAGGGCAACAAAAACAGGTTATGAATAAATTGAATTGCTTTTATTCACTATCGATTGTTGCTGCCAAATGTTTATCTCTCTCCTACATCACTATTAATGTCCAGTGTGTTTATGTCTATTCTTAGACGACTGGCATTTACAGGGAACTGACCCCTTGCACTTCAATGGATAACATTACAATTTGTAGAGATAGACATAAGAGAGTTTGTTTTACTATGGAAACTTATGGGTGAACTAAAACATTTGGCACCGGGATGTCGATAGACCAAGGGTCTTAGTATAATATTTCAAGAACTTTTGTGAATGGACACCAAAACTGGAATGCTTCACTTCATAAAATTGTCTTTCAAAACTGCTTGTGAAACGTTACTGTCACAGATATTTTGATTAAATGGCATTTAATCAGAGAGTAACGTATTATTTTCAAATTTGGAATCATTCATTTCATAAAATTGTCTTTCAAACCCACTGGTAAAATGCTGCTCTAACGGATGTTTTGAATAAAGGACATTGAGCTCGTACAGTATTATCTTGCTGTACCCTCAAAGACCTGGCGCCCATGTATGGCTATATCAATTTATCAATATTAAATTGTTTTCAGCAAGTGATAGACTTTGTTTGCTGCTTTTTTTTCTCCGACAAAACGATGGGTCGTTAGTCCACATCTTTCATCGGTTCACTCTGGGATAGTGAGCCGGGGGACACTTCATGGATTTAATTCTCAGCTTTGTATGTAATGCAAGTATCCAATCTCTTTAGCGTTTTTTGAATAACCCCGAGTTTATATGGGGAAGGGGGGGGGGGGCAGGGACATGGGGTGACACCCCCCCCCCCCCGTTCCCCCAAAGAATCTATGTGTGTTTTCAAATCCAAACGAAGTTTATCGACACAAGAAAGGTTGCTCGGCCAAATATGTTATTTGTAACACACATAAACTCAAATACAACTCAATATATGTACATTTTAAGGTATACATGTAAAACCAATAAGGTCAAAATGATGTAGAAATACTCTTTAAAATCATTTTACTTAATTTGAATCAAACAACATTCCGTATAAAGTTATAGAAGTTCATGTTCATTAACAGAATATCCTGACATTTTCAGGAACGTTTTCAAGACCCAAGACGAATTCTCTGAAGAGCTGTTAGGGTTCCCCAAAGGCCCACATGATAAAGGTTCTGTAGAACAGGAATCCTACAAAGGGTTCTTCAAGGAACCAAAAAAGTAAGCGTATTTGTGAAAAGCTGAAAAACCCTATGTCGTACCCAAAAGAATCTTTATTTTATTGAGAGGGTAGCTGTAAACGAGTATCAAAACGTGTTGGCTAATATGTAAGGAACACACACACACACACACACACGCACGCACGCACGCACGCACACAGACATACATACACATACAGAAATACACACATGCATTTATCTATCTATCTATCTATCTATCTATCTATCTATCTATCTATCTATCTATCTATCTATCTATTTGTCTGTCTGTCTATCTATCTATATATCTATTAATCTATTTATTTATTTGCTACGGAGGCTGGTATATCAAAACAATCCAAGTGAGCTGCATACAATTGATAGTAATTTAGACTGGATATCACCACACTATAGATGGCGAGGTGCATAAGTCATTCATACCCTGTATTAATGATTTTTTTTCTTTTTGTGGCAAACACAAAGGCACATTAAAACACTGACTTACATTTATCTTTTTCTCCGCCAATGGCAACACTTGTTCCAATAACCTGATAGCAGCTTCCATCTTATCGGCGTCGCTCAGACTATTGTTGGAGGAATAGATTCTAGACAGAGCACGTATTGCTTCTTTTGCGGAGATAAGAACCTTAAAAAAAATTGGGAATAAAATATGAAGTTTTCGGAAATACTTTATTTGCTGCACAGATATGGTACTTGTCTGCGGGTGGCATTGGTAGCCGTGTGCACAAGGGTTATACTAGTTAGTCCAATGAGCCAAGGTTCATGTGTATAATGGTCAACCTAAATTTCTTTGTCCTTTTTGGTCACCTCACCACATCATCAGTGAACATTCTTGTATGACCAGACTCTAAACGATATTTACTACCCAACCTTTTTTCCTCAATCGAACCACTGTAATCCACAATCACATTCACATAAAGGGCGCCCTGCACGAAGCAGAGCTGCCACGGATGAGGCTCGGCCGGCAATCTGCAGAACCTTTTTTGCCGAGACAGGGGTTAGCCATCTGTCGTCCCACGCCAGGAGGACACGTGCACGACAGATCACGGCCCTTTGTCCGTCTGGCATTGTTTTATGTCTTATGTGGGGCGTCCGTGTGACATCCTGGACTCAAGGTCGGAAAGTATTCTCTTGTTCTGCAGACGTTTGAAAACAATGGTCTAGGTAGGAGTGAAAGAACACAATTGTCCACCCAGACTGGTCAACATGCTAGTCAAATGAGAACTGTCTTTGCTATCGATTGCCAAATAAACGTGGTAGAGATTTTGTAAGTGTGTGTCTATGTTGTACTAAATTGGTGAAGGACGGTCGGAAAAACTCGGCGAATCCATGATTAACTGTGCTCTCCATCGAGGTCGGGGGAAATTACATAGCTTTTCATTGGGTAGAAAACCTAAAACTTAGTTATCCCATGGTGGAAATTGGACTTTCACAACACTAATGAAATCCCTGGCCGTGTCTCTTCGGACTGAAATGAAATATGTACTCCTACCACTGCATGGCAAAATTGAAATTGTTGGACGCGGAGCATATCGTGACGATGCACCATCAGTGGATTTGTTGTACTCGTGGTATGATCCCACATCCCCAAATTGTTTGTACTATCACTCCCATGGCATTCCCTGTCTGCCACATATATATATATATATATATATATATATATATATATATATATATATATATATATATATATATATATATATATATATATATATATATATATATATATATATATTTATAGGGTGAAGTAAAACTGAAATTAACAATTTTTGCTATGAGGTTTCCTTATTAGATATGGCGGGTAACGTTTCAGCCGCACGTAAACCAGTTTTGTCTACGATTTCGTAGTAGTGCCCGAAGACAAGCAACTTCAATTATCATTAGCACTGACTTACTGTTGTTGAGTGGAGTATTTCAACTTTATTTGTATGGAAACATTACTTGGAACTTTCCTTTTTAAAAAGGCTCATTCGTTTTAACTATCGAGATGATTTTACACCTGAACAGAATTACCCTTTACAGAAATAATTTTGGCTATATCATGTAAAGTTATTTCCCACTGAGTCTATGCTGTCATGATTTCACAGCTGAGTTCATTCCATTCTCAACATGTTGCATCTGTTTATACAGTACGGCTGGCAGTTAACTTCCTTATCCGAGCATAGCAACATACGGTTCATATTACCGCTGTCAGCCACCAGGATACGGCATTGTATTACGAGGACCAGCCAATATGAAGTTATGCTTTTTATTTGCCATGAAACTGAACATCTTCAATCTGAGACTTTATTAAAGCTGCATTTTCGGTAAAATAAAGCACTTCAATGTTTTTTATTTCGCCGTCATATTTTGCCACTACTTGCATTACGTGTGCACAATTTCCAATATCACAGTGAAGCTTCACAGATGCTCTCTTAGCATGTCTGATATTTGTCCTGCTGCTTGTTCCATCTTGCCAGCAGGGCCTGGCGCCAAGCTCAAGTACCACTGCTACTAAACGCATTCTCTTCATGGAATCTTTGCAAAATATAAGCCGGGGGTGTTCTGCATGATTGATGGCTGGCTATTTCTGGTTATTTTGAACTGGCTCTTCCATGTGACATCCTCGACCATCAATCAAGCAAAGTAATGGCTAAAATGAAGATAATGCTCCATAAATATGAATGCCCATCTGATCAGAAATATTGCATGCCGGGCGATATAGCATGTACAAACTGCCCCATGTATTCTCTATTCACAACATCCTATGAACAAAATACTGTTGCTTTCCTGGGTTGAGTCAATAGTGGCCACATTTACGGTGCACATCGTGTTGCTTTCTGGGAAATTGACCCCTTTAGCCTAAGAGTGCCTTCAGGTGGACATGTACATGTAATTTGAACTGAAGAACCCACTGCCTCCCTCCCTTATCAGTCGACTGAGGTAGGCGACCTTAATCGCTGATTGTTTACATAGTGAAATAAATTTATCATATCAAAACATGCCATGAGTTATGCTTTTCTAAATTCTTTTAAACTGATCGCGCTTCTTTTAAAGTTTTACTTTGTCTTATTCTTTAGTGGCATAATCAACAGATCAACAAAGAAATGCAAATTGAGCATGGTTTTGAATAATTCGAAAGCATTTCATGCGACTACCAAATAGGAAATTAATATTGTGTTTGCGGATCCTATTCAACTGTACTTGACGTTGGCAAAGTTAGATATTTATGCATTATAGGCATACAAAATTAGATTGTGATTGTTTTGCGGCTATTTTTTAATAATTGCCGCATAACTGTGACAAAAAGAGAGACTGGTATGTTTATATAGATAACATAGATAACAAACGTCTTTTTAAAGATAAGCAATGTCTATGTGTGTATCATGTGTATATATGTGTATGTATGTATGTATGTCTGTCTGTCTGTCTGTATGTATATATGTATGTATGTATGATGAATGCTTGCCTATCTGTCCGTCTGTCTGTTGGTCAGCTCTCTATCTTTCTGTTTGCTTGTCTGTTCTTCTGTCTGTTTGTCTGCTTGCATGTTTGTCTGTAAATTTTATATGTCTAGTATTTCTGTCAGAAAAACGCACTAAAAGCAGATCTGAAAAAAAGTTATATAGGTTCCAGTGTGTGGAAAAAACACAAATACTACTCAAGTATCACTTTTGTCCAAACATTGGAATTATAGAAATTTGCTCAATAATACGGGAGCCAGGGCCCCATTTTTTATGGTAGATATGGCCAACTCTGGGGAATAGATGAATTTTGTACCAAATTAAGATAACATTCCAGACTTTCATTTTCCAGCAGTTATACTCTTTTAAACTTGTAGCTTCATTTCTGCCCAGCTTGCCAAAGTATGAATGTCAAATATTCCAGAGAACGTCAACAATTGTAATTTGGAACCTAAAAATATATTCCTTTATGCTTATGTCGTCTTTTTGTTATTTATAATGTGTCGTCATCACTACATTTATGCATATTGTAAATTTGGCATTTTTCTTCACTATACAATATAAAACACGAGGATTTAAAAAATATGTATGGCGGTTTCATGGGTAAAATATTGCCCATTTGCCCTATTTAATAACTCTTCTGCATTTTTGCAACTTTTAGAGTTTTTCCTTTGATGAAACATCGCTGTAGAGTAATAATACCTGTAAAACGCAAACTTTTTTACACCAATGATGTTGAAAAAATATGTTGCGTATAGTAAGGAGGCTTCTCATACCTTAAAAGCTGTATTAAGCTGTCTACACCTTTCTTTGAAAAGTGTTTCGTAACACAAGAACGCAAGAGGTGAACATTTTGTATTTACGGGCGATGAAAATATATTCCTGTGATATTGTTGAAATTATTTTTTTTTATCAGTCTTTGGTCAAACGTTTTATGTTTGTTTTATGATATGTTAACTCATTTAATCTCTATTTAAAGTAAAATGTAAAGTTGTGTTAACAATCTCACCCTTAGAGTGATAAAAATTAACCCTACCCCTTATTTTATCACTCCAGGCTTTGACTTTACATGTTGCTCAGTTTAAAAAAAATCATATTACAGTTAAAGTTTATAGAAAAGAAGAAGTTAGGTTTTCCAAACTTTAGTCACATTTTATAAACAACACGGATTAAAGTTTTTTTTTGTCCTAGCAATTTTGATTTAAAATGTTTAAAAACTGCATGAAATTTGTGCATGAGTTTCAAAATTGTAAGGTTTCATAAGTATATTCCATTGTGTACTGAATTCTGTGAGCATACAGCGCCATATATTTAAGCATTAGCAAAAATCTTGTAAAAAGTTGATAAAAATATACAAAATGCGATTGTTGAAAGTTAAGAGGTAGCGGTTCGAAAATGCTCTTTAACTGTACAATCATGGTCAATGCTGCAATGTATTTGACATAAAATATAATAATTGTGTATTTTCAGCAGTTCAGCACAACTGAAGCTAGATGGGTGGTTGAAACCTCGTTGATAAGAGCAGAAGATGTGAAAAACTTGGTGAAAACTAAAATTTTGGGGTATTCCATTTGATGTAAAAAACGTTCATAAGATAGAATTATCATGATCAGATAGGTTCAATGAATTGTGTTTCTGCTTTATAATCATGACCTATGTAGGTTCATTCCATGACAAATCAATATTTTTGCAATGTATTCCATTGCTGAGCTATAAATGTCATAGAAATGCTGGAAAATGGTATGCAAGGAGAAAATAAGGGGTTGGGGTATTTTGATGGCCACAAAGTACCAAAACTTAGGTCAATAACCTGCAAATTTCCTTTAGAATGATTTTTTATATTCCAATTAGAAACTTTCATGAATAAAATATTTTTAAAACATGACCAATATATAATTTACTCGTCTTACGCAATATAGCATATTGTAGACCACTAAAACATATATGAAATTATTGCAACTGCTATTTTGGCCATGCTTCACAAATGAAGCCAGATTAACACCAAGCTTCATTTTTTAAAGGTTTGAACTACCCAATGACAAATTTTCTGACTGTGATCTTCCAGATGATATAACTTTTATTCATTCCCCTAATATGCCCACGAAATTCCGTTTTAGGGCCTTTCTGGGGGCCTGGCTCCCGTACTACAATGGGAATAAAAGCTTGTGTCAGTCTTTGTATCAGATCAGATACCCCTGGATCAGCTTTGGCCTTCGGTCAGATAGCCCCAAGCTAATGTAGGGGTATTTGACCTGATACACAAAGTGATACAGGCCAAGCTATATGATAACCTGTTTATGACCAACACATCCATATATTACATGCACATACGCGGTCAATATAACTAAACAAGTCATTCTCTTCAATTTTTTTCAAAGTGATGCAAGAAACAATGCTTTAATGGACCTTACATTTACATGACAAAAGCCAATAGGCACATCATGTATTACATTTACTTCATTTGCATATTCTTGCTCAGCTCTGCTTTTACAATAGGCAATTGCAAGGGAGACCAGCACCCTGTCACCTGGTCTTGGGTCTCCATTATGCAATCATGGCGAAAGATGGGGGCTGGGGGGGGGGGGGGCATTGGTTAGCTTGATTCTAATCGGCTGATTTTGGAATAAGTATGCAAGGTGTAACATGATTGGTTTTTACAGATTTCTTTACCAACCCAGTGATACAGCTCTGCTGAATGATACCATAGTTACAGCCCTATGTATCATTGAAGCTCAAACTCTACCGGGGGCAAATTTACTTTGTACAATGCCCTTAATCTATGTATTTGGTGAAAATTGCGTATCATCAATCGATAGAATGCAAGAATATACAGTCTAGGTGTTAATAGGTAAAATTTTGGGGCATTAAAAGCAAGTGATTAAATGCCAATAGACAATAGCTGAAAAAAAACAACTGATAAAACAAAAAGTACAAACTATGAAATCAGTTATTATGGTATATATACTTTATAAAAATGCGTGTAGGTGTAAAATAAATGAGACACATATCTCATTAAATGGCGAAAATGTCAGAAGAGGGAAGATTTTAAAACTTGATAATCTCGATCATTATTTGATATGCGTCAAATGCGGCTATTCGATATATGCATATTATGATGCTGTCAAAATATTTTGCGCTGTCACCAGACAGCGGCGATAAGAGTCCACCAGAGACTGGCCACTGGTGTATCAATCATTAGGTCTGCAATAGCGGGCGAACTGACTGATATACCAGAAGTTATTCTTTGGTAAAGAATCAAAGTTATCCTGTAGAGTATATAAGGTTTTCTTTAATCTATACCAGAATAATGTTTACAAACCACTCTGGATGAAACAATTACATGCTATACTTAATAATTGTTGTTTATGATATATGTAGACACAAAGTGACCAGGTAAATATTAAGTAGCTAATTCAAACTGTTAAGCAAAGGTTAGAAGATAAGTATATACAGGAATGGAATACTCAGACTAACAATATGGAAATGTGTTGTAATTATAGAATGTTGAAACTAAGTTTTGGCTTAGGAAAGTGAATTGGCAGATTTGCCAATTTAAATTTCCATACCTGTTATATAATTTCAGAACTGTAAATCATAAATGATTTGTTGAAAAAGAACCCTTGTAGAATACACAGACATCATAGATATTGTACATTTGATTGAACACAATCATTGGGTAATGAATTTCAATTTTTTATTTGGGTGTTCAGAACTGTCTATTCAAAAGAAATTGTTTCTTCCATGATGTATCAGAAGATATCCTAATTCACCCCAAAAGAGGACTGATGAATCCTAGTGGTAAACATTATTAAATCTATGCCGATTTTTACTTGAAATATTTAAGAGGGTGGATGGTTGAGTACTCCAACAACAACGTGCCACATGACTCATTTGAACTGGTAGTTACTGAGTTCTGCATCACTGTAATGAAATGGCTATAATGTGTATAGTCTGTCTGCCATTCGTTTGTATTTTATTAAATGCAGTGTGTATTTGTGAACACCCAATATCTGAATTGAGGTCACGGTAATAAAAAACTTGAAGTTGGTGGCAGTCATTTATTGGAAATACAGAATACTCATTTTTGTTGCTTATATTATTTAAAACTGTTAATTTTTTATTGTTTTTACATCTATCATCTCTACACAGCTCAATAACGATCATGAAAAATACGAAAAGGAAACGTTTAAAATAAAAGATATACAGAGTCCGTCTGCCGTATTGTTAGCGCCGCAAACCGGCAATAGACCACCAGGAAATTCGGAGGTGGAGCTACTTCCGGGAACCCTTCGGAATTTATAATCACCCTGTAATTGTAATGGCATTTGTTCTGGGCGAGCCAAGATGACTTAAGGCTAGAACCAACCACAGGCGTATGAAAATATTCTGAGTGCGAGAGCACCGATGCTGCTTGTGTAGTAATAGGCTACCACAAGGCCAGTATCCCACGACCAACGTTACTAATGCCACTCCGTATACATGTGAATAAAGTACATGTTCCTTACTTGAATATGGTAAAACCATACATGTATGTGTTCATTATCTGTTATTCCCCATGTTGAATAAAGTTTCAGTGCGTTTCCAAGCGTACAGTGTACAACACACTTACATCACTGTCGCCGACGCCTGTTTAGTCCAGGTACTTTCGCTATTCATTTTCCGTTTTCATGACCGGGAAGAGTGAAAATGCCAACGTAACAACTGGTGTGCCGATGCAACCGCAATAAAGGCGTTGCACCTGAAAACCAACCTGTCAACTTTGTGAAGCCACCACTGGGTACCCATGAAGAGCGAAGTGCGGTTGCATCGGCATACCAGCTATTACGTTGCCATTTTCACTCTTTCCAGTCATGAAAACGGAAAATGAATAGCGAAAGTATCTGGACTAAACAGGCGTCGGCGACAGAAATGTGAGTGTGTTGTGCACCGTACGCTTGGAAACGCACTGAAACTTTATTCGACATGGGGAATAACAGATCAGGAACACATACATGTATGGTTTTACCATAGTCAAGAAAGGAATATGTACTTTATTCACATGTATACGGAGTGGTATGAGTAACGTTGGTCGTGGGATACTGGCCTTGTGGTATTACTACAAAAGCAGCATCGGTGCTCTCGCACTCAGAATATTTTCATACGCCTGTGGAACCAACAGCAGTTCCAAAATCTTTGTCCATACTGGTAGCACCAAACAATATCACTCCGAAAGATGCAATAAGTAGTGTTGATTGCCTAAGCACGAGGGGCGAAAATGAATGACACACATTAGTGGAAGAAGCTGCATTTGAAACAGATCTAAAGAAATGACTGATACCACCTGGCCTGGGTTGCAAACGTGCAGTGGTCACAAACGATGCTAAAATGAAACATACAGCAAGATTATCACGGCTCACATTTCATTATCAAAGACAATGACAGGAGATATCTTGAATATTTTTCCTGAGAATCGCTGACTGCTGTCGTAGGTTGTTTCAGAGTACTATCACTGTCATGCTCTCTGTTTGGACTTATAATACCCGAATGAAAAATAATAATAAAAAATCCTGAAGCATCGCATCGGGTTTGTCTGAAGAATAGTAATATGTCATCTAACTATAATACAAATAAATACCAGCTTCTTCAGGAAGGTATTGTTGATAAGTATCATAAGGATAAAAGATGATTAGAGGATCCCGTACTAGAGCTGTAGTTGCAAACTGCGGGGAAGTCTTTGTAAATAGCATAGGCAAAGGCAGTATATCAGTGTAATCAGGACGGAATTAAATTGTAATTTGTTGACTGGTGGACGCTGGGGTCACATGACTTCGACATGCATCGCAAGAATGGCAGTGCAGTAGCACACTGGCTATTTTGTTGTGAGTTATTTATGGAATTTACAGAGTGCTGCATGCCAATGCGTTTCAACAGAAATAAAGTAACATATTATGACCAATTATTCTCTTACATATTGCCTCTTTACAATACCCCAAACTGCAAATTACACAAACCCTCAGACAAATATTACAGTAAATTACGGTTCCAGGGACCGAGTTTGCTGTGTTTTTCTTTAGCTTTTCAATGTGAATATATTACTTACGGGTGCACATTTTGAGAAGTCAGGTCGAGCCCATCTCCCGCGTCCCTCATTGGTAACTTTGCAAGTCCTGGTAGCGAAACCGTTCTGGGGATCTTTATTACACGGCAGTCGAACATTGGTGCCATGAGAAACGGACGGCCAGTGAAACGTGCCTCTGTAGTCTACCAGTGTATCTCTGCGGCATTTCACTTTGAATAAGATCAAAACGTTAAATTATATGGCACACTCTCCCTAGAAATACTACTTTTTAAAGATACTTCTCCCCAAGCCAACCGCTTTTTCATGTTTGGAATCTCACTTTGGTTCATATCTAACTCCATTTAGACCCACTGTTCTTAGCCCACTAATTTACCTGAATAGAGAGATTACGTTGTATTGAACTCAGCATAACTATACTGTCGAGAAAAAAGTGGGTGGCCCCATTGGTTTAACATGGGGGGCTAAGAATACGAACTTCAGTAGAAAAAAAAATGATGCGTAATCATGGAGTTGCGTATCATGGCCGTGAAAAAGTCTGCCCTGAATTGAGATAACGGCAGGTTAAGACAAGGACATGATCCTGAAGTGCATTTAAGGGGAACATAGGGTTGGAATGGCCTGCTGCAAGCATATGAGACATCAGTGACAGTCAACGTGTATCGGCGTGAGATTACTGGTAACAGACCTCAGATCTTGAGAGAGGAAGGATTGTTGGCATGCTAATTTGCACACACATCCTCCAAACAATACCAAATGGGAAACAAGTCGGACCGCTCATTTATTTTTTTCCTCCAGAATATATTTCGTGCACATAGTTCGACAGCTATTGTTTTTTCTTTAAATCAAATTAGAATCGATGATGAATGTAACAAATAAGCAGCATAATTGAACAAGCGATGTAAAACGCAGCCACACATAGATGTGTTGTATCGCATGCCATTGTCAAATCAAAGTTGTTGGTAAAGATTCACTTTGAAACAAAGCTCATCTCTTGCCCAGGGTCGAGAAAATTACCAGATATCCTATGGCAATTTCCGTTTGATCCAGTAATAAAATGCCTATTGGGGAGTTGTACTCGCGTACTCGGGGCTTGCATGCAAATAACATTTTGAAAGTTATTAAAATCTCTATTCATAATTTTCTTTGAGCCAGTATGATTATCTTAATAGACAGATTCTACTGTATTTGCCATTACACCGGTCTGAGGTTCTCGTAACCTAGTAACTCTACCCTTTACTAACATGCTCTTGAAGTGCTCAGCAGCTTAATTTTCTTGATCTATAACATTTTAATTCTAGATATAGGTCTGAGGCTGTAATGCATCCAACCAAACGTCAATTGGCAGGCCTTGTCCTGATGAAAAATAGGCATTACACATTTTGTTGCAACAGTTTACAATTTGTCGAGTGTAGAACCTAGACTCTTGCTCTCTTGGTAAAGAGACATTTGGGAATGTGTTTTGAGAAGCGAACTGGAGGCATACAGATTGGTTGATTTTAGATGTGCGTGCGTGCATGTGTGTGTGTGTGTGTGTTAATTCGTATGCATATGCATGTGTCTCTGTGATGTACGTAATCTCGTTACATCAACAGAATAAAAGCGGACATTCCCAAATGTAGAAGTCCGTTTCCTTTGGGTTTCAAATAAGGCTAAATCTACCATGCTTTGGTTATCACAGATATGACTTAGACGCCTTTGTCAGACACAATTAATTTCAGGTCCACCAAAGTTGAACATGAATTTTCCACATCACACTGTATATATACAACTTTATTTGAGAGAAAAGACGCTCTACTACCACTGTTGTCCTCCCCGATTAAGATTCAGCCATGGACAGTTGTTTTTGAGAAGCTAACTGCAACTTCCCAAGTTGGCGCCTTCACGCTCAAGATGGGAACTGTTAGTATCATTCATTCATATGAAAGAAGCATCGCACATGCAGTATGTCTTAGCATTGAAATTGATAAGGCCTACCTGGCTTCTCACAACGATGACCCACGTAGCCAAGAATGCATGCGCACCTATATCCGTTCGTGTATTCAAGACAGGTGCCATTGTTTTTGCAAGGCTGACTTTGACACTCGTTCAGATCTTCTTCACACTCCTTCCCTATAAGCATGACGAAGAGTTGCACGATTAGATACACCCGTTAATTAGTTACGGCAAGATGCACACAATCAATCCATCATTTGTATCATCCGCGTTACATGTCCTATCAAGTAGTTCTACCTGTGCTTACTCCGTGCTGACCGCATGCTATTGATGGCAACTAAAACCTTTCTTAATCTTACAGATAGGTATAGCAGTCCTATCTTAGTTTTGGCGTTGGTTTAGCGACGAAAAATGTATATATTTTGTATTCTTGTCCATCAAAAAGGCACAATTGTATAAGGAATAAATCATGAGAAAATAAGCACCTCTTCTTCCGAGTGGTCCTGAAAGCAATATAAATGTGGGGCGTATAAATATGCATTACAAGATATAATTGTACCAGGAAAAACTTGACTGGCGAAAAATATCAATACCTCGACAGACAAAAGCTTTTGCTTGCTTCGTTCGAGAAATTTGGCTGCCAGGAGACTTGCTGTTTTGGCAGTTACCCACCAGGCACCGTCTATCGGACAAAGTGGAGACAGGGTGCTCAACTTAAAACCTTACTATATATATTTTTTTTGGGGGGGATGCCACTCCATGGCTTAACATGGGCTGCTAAATATGCCTTTATATGTTAAATATGTGTGCCGCATGGAATACTACGGAACGTCAACAGGATAATTGATGGTATGCCTGAGCAGTCACACACACACACACACACACACACACACACACACACACACACACACACACATGTCCTGAAAACAAGACAATAGCCAGGGAGGTACGAAAAGTGTCTTTGGTATTAGGGTGCCTATGGGCTTTATAAGAGGGTCATAGCAGTACTGGGATCAACGTGAATCCACAATGCCAGCGCACAGGTGACTCACAACTGTCTAAATTTGACAGGGGCAGAATCACTCGAATGTTGGAGATGGACCTTTCCCAGCGGAAGGTTGCCAGGACAATCGGATGCTCCTCGCCATCGGTAAAAGGGTGGTGGGACCATTTCCAGGGAACCAGAGGATGCAAGAGGAAGGTTGGATCTTGGCGTCCAGGACTGTCAAATGGGATGCATGACCTTTACTTGATCATGTATGTGAAAAGGAACAGGTTTCCTTCCACCAAAAGGTGTAGTCAGCAGTGGCGCCAGGCCTGCAACATCAGAGCATGGCAGTCTACCATTAACAAGAGACTATTGTCGGACAAACTGAGAGCATACCGCTCTGCCATTTGCATCTCTCTCAGTCATGCACGCAAGACACAACGGGAACAGTGATTTGAGAAACATGCAGCATGGATCACAAATCAATGGAACAGCGTGATGTGGTCAGATGAATCTCGATTCTGCTTGTATTTCCACGATGGAAGAATGCCTTCTGAGAGGCTTGTAGAAGGATGCATGGTTGAACATTACCACTGCAGAGGAGGCATTGTTATGATGGGGGAGGGGGACGGTTGGGGGGGGGCAATTGCAGGCACAGGGAGAACAGCAGCTCTTATCAGGATGAACAGGACACTGGCAGGCTAGCGCTACATGGATGGGATCCTGTTTACAGTTGACGAATGGCTTCAACAATGACCAGGTCCACTGTTTCAACACGAAGATACACGAACACACACTCCTCGTGTCAGCATGTAGTATCTACAGAGAAACAATTTCCCATTGTTGCCATGGCCTGCCTGACCTGTCCCCCATCGAGCATTTTTGCATGTGATTGGCCGCTGAGTCCGGGATGAGAATGAAGAACCCGCAGCCACCCTGGACCAACTCGCACAGAGGCTCACATATCAGTAGAATCAAAGTCCCCAGGCTGAGATCACCAAACTGACAAGCAGCATGCCCAGGCGGATCCAAGCCTGATTACAGAAGCATGGTGGTCCCATCCGCTATTGAAGCATGCAGCCTTTCAACACCACGGCCACCACCAACATCACCACCACCACCACGACCTCCACCACCACCACCACCACCACCACCAACAACAACAACAACAACAACAAAAACCAAAAAAGGTCCTTTTAAGGACCACCATTCCCTCCAAGAAGAAATGTGAAAAGCAATAGTACAATAAAGTAAACAAACTCCCCACACGCATCCTGATAATGAGTGCATAATGTTGAACAACGGAGAGGCCATCTTTTTTCACAGCACTATATTATCATTACTATAATTACAAAGACAACAGACAGACCCATATAACATGTTGCCTGAATCACCCACAACGGAAAATTGCTTGTAGCATACTTAACCATCTGTACATGTATTCCATTCAAGCACCACACCGGATTGCCTCATCCT